>APFE031663125.1:42889-101230 GCA_000404065.3 Pinus taeda | reverse complement strand
TATGGTTTTGGCCCGTGGTATTGGTCCATGATTTGAGGAAGAGCTTGCCTATATAAAGCAAGGAGATCATTTGGCTTGTGCATGCTTTTGGGTTGAATATCTTAAGATCTGAAATATTGGGTTATTGTTTCAAAAGCTCGATCTATATGAAAGTGAAGTGGAAAGCGAATCTATGAAGGGTGATCTCTCGAGCGCTACAGCTGCGGAAGTGCGGAGGCGCCACAGAAGGAGCAGTGCGAAGGTGCCACAGAAGGCGCAGTGCGGAGATGCCACAGAGGCGCCACAGAAGGCGCAGTGCGGAGATGCCACAGAGGCGGCACAGAAGGAACAGTGCGGAGACGCCACGAAGGCGCAGTGCGGAGACGCCACAGAGGCACCACAGAAGGCGCAGTGTGGAGACGCCATAGAAGGCGCAGTGCGGAGACACCACAGAAGGCGCACTGCGGAGGCGCCACAGGAGACGCCACAGAGGTGCCACAGGAGACGCCACAGAGGCGCCACAGAAGGCACAGTGCAGAGACGCCACAGGAGACGCCACAGAGGCGCCACAGAAGGCACAATGCGGAGACGCCACAGAAGGCGCAACGCGGAGACGCCACAGAGGCGCCACAGAAGGCGCAGTGCGGAGACGCCACAGAGGCGCCACAGAAGGCACAATGCGGAGACGCCACAGAAGGCGCAACGCGGAGACGCCACAGAGGCGCCACAGAAGGCGCAGTGCGGAGACGCCACAGAGGCGCCACAGAAGGCGCAGTGCGGAGATGCCACAGAAGGCGCAGTGCGGAGGCGCCACAGGAGACGCCATAAAGGCGCCACCGAAGGCGCGGTGCAGAGGCGCTACAGAAGGCACAGTTGTGGAGGTGCGTGGCACCACAAAAGGTGAAGTGCGTAGCGACGTAGGCCATAGAAAAGGAAATTGCGTATCTGTCTTAAGATCTTTTGTTGACTGATTTTTTGTTGATAAGGTGTTCTGGGTTTAGTTTACTGTTATTGTGGATCTAGTTATCTGGGTGACTTACTGGTACTTGATGATCATTTGATGTTTATGGATCCAGTTTGAAAATTTATGAAAAGTGATCCTTGAAAGAAAAGAAGTAGGGGGTTGTAGCTCCCTTCCAGGAGAGACTGGAAAACGAGAGAGAGTTGTAGCTCTCTGCAGGTTGCAGCCTGCGTACTGGTAAAGGACTGCACCAGTACAAGACCATTGTAAAAGGAGTTTCTAATTTGAAAGAAGATAGAGACATATTGCAGCAGGTGGTTTTCACCCACATTGGGTTTCCACCTCATATCTGGTGTTCTTTGATGTGATTGTCTGATTTTCTTGTTCATGCTCATTATTTATGGCATCAGTATGCAAAAATAAGTCAAAGTATAAATAAGAAAGATGTGGTAAAAGAATTAGATAATACTGATTCACCCCCCCTCTCAGTATTATTGTCAACAAATAATTTAGGGAGGAATATAGTAAATTGACACCTCCCTAGCAATTGAACCAAAAAGTGTTGACCCTCAATATTGCAACAATAATATTGCAACTCTTGAGGGCCTCAAATTTAATTGTCAACTCAAAGTTTGTACAAACTTAAAAGGGGTAAAAAATATGTCTACAACATGCACTTATCCTTTTCCTTTGTTGAATTTTATATGTGTGAAAACACTAAGATGAAATCTGCTTACTCAGAGACCATACTAATTGCTCTATGCTACAGATAAAATTTAGAATTACAAGAAATGAAAGGTAATAAGAAAACACATGCTAACTATAATGAAAGGATTAAAACCATCTTAAATATAATGAAAGGAAAGAATATCTATTTTACTATAATAATAAAGAAAACTCATAACTGAAATGAGGCATGTGAATAGAAAACCCTAATTTTTTAGGAAAAAGACAATTTCTACATCAAACTAGGTCAAGGAATCTACTTGGCCTCTTTTCTTATAAATTCTATCTTAAGGTTCCAAGGACATTTTTACACATTAAGGAAGATTGCTTATGAGTTGGATGCAAGCTTGGATGATTATTGGATGAAAATTTCAAAATACTGTAGGATTCCTTTTTTCTCTATAGGAGACAGTCCAACAAGTAGTGAAATCTGCTAGGGACATGGTTTGAAAGAGAAAGAAGGCTAACAAATGATAAAATACTCATGACCAGGTAATCAAGTCAATGGTAGAAGGATTTATTTAGTGAAAGGGTCGTTATAAAGTCTTCTGTAGCTCTACAAAGTAGGGAACTATACAATTACAACAAGCAACAATGATAAAGAACAAAACAATACTAACAACTAAAGTGAATTGAAATGCATGAAAAATTATTCTAGCTAAAAAGTATGAACATTTCTAAAGATACCATCTAGTGCTCAAATATTATGCAAGGAAAGACTGTTCACAAACAAACTAATTAACCAAACATAAAAAAAATCCTCAGAAATAAATTTCCATGAATAAATAAATACATAAAGGAAAATAATATAGAAGGGATTTTGAGCAACCCAAGTAGACCCTAACCCAAGGAAGATTAAATCCCTAAATGAAAATAGTATAAGAACCAAATATGTCTTTCATTAACTTTAAAATTGCTTATACATCAAAAGTTTAAAAAGGAAACTCATAGATATCTCTAATTCTAATGCTTCCACTAACATTGACTAACAGCTAGATGTTGAATGGGCTAATCAAGTCCTCTATTTTTACAATATGAGCGAGGAGATGACTCCTTTAAAGAAGGACTTATTTCCCTCTAAAAATCCTAAAATACAGGATCATGCTTCCTAAGTGACCTCATAGCTACAACGAGTAGTATTTAGTGCTCCAAGTCTCTGAATTTTGATCTTCTTGTAGTAGGGGACGTGCCCCATAAACTCTCTAATTCAATATCCTTGTGATCTATGCCAAATATTATGAATATCCTACATCATCATCAAATTAGGCACATAAATCATGATAAATATCTTTTACCTTCGTAAGAACTTATTTAATCTTAGAAAACATTATTAACTGTAAAACTAGAGGTCTAATACAACCTTTATGTGCCTAGGAAAGGTTAGATGGGCCTTATGTTTTACCTATTTGGGGGCCACATCAACTTCCAATAAGAAACTTGTAGAATTCTATTAAGTGCATATTCCACCTTATTTTCCTTACCTTTAATGTGCTTTATCTGGAAGTCTAACTTGTTGATCAAATCCAACCATACAGCTTGTCTAACATTTAACTTGGGCAGGTATCTCAACCCTACATGGTTTGACATCAACACAAACTTTCTCACAAGAAAGCACTGTGTCCACATTTTTAGACCATGTACTATTACTATAATCTTTAAGCCATGAGTGACGTAGTTCTCCTCATGTTCATTTAATTTCCTTGGCTCCTAACAACTCACATGTTCTTTTTGCATTCGGAGTCCACACAGTACTTCCTTACAAGCATTTGTACAAACTAGAAAGTCCTTCTCTGGATCTAATATTCTGAAAATAGGTGCACATATGATTAATTTATTAAGTTGATTAAAATTCATTGTACACTTTGATTTCATTTAAATTTGAATAATTTTCTTTATAATGTTGCTATTGGATGCCATTTGTTTGAAAGATTTAGAATGAACCATTGATATATCCAGCTAATCCCATGAAGGATCTAACCATTGTGACATTCAACAGAGTGTGCCACTCCATTATGACACAACCACTTCTCCTTTTGAAATGAAATGCCCCTAACATTTAACTTATATTAAGAAGAATTCATATTTTTCAAGTTTTGCATACAACTTATGTTCCCTCAACAATTGTAATACTACTTTAAGCTGCTCTTCATATTCTTATTTGGTTTTAGAGTAAACTAGTATGTCATCCACAAAAACAAATATTATTTTGTCTATATAGGCTAGGGACATTGTTCATTAGGAAAATAAATGTGGCTAGTGCATTGTGAGCCCAAATGGCACAGCCACAAGCTCATAGTGTCCATATCTTATCTCGAATGTTGTGTTTTGTATGTATTCATCCTTAATCTAAAATTGATGATACCCAGACCTTAAATATATTTATGATAACACCATAGCTCCTCTAAATTGATCAAATAAGTCATCAATCATGGGTATTAGGCACTTGTTCTTCCCTCTATATTTATTTAGTTCTCAGTATTCATTGCAAAACTGCAACATACCATCCTTCTTTAAAAATAATGCTTGGGCTCCCCAGGATGACATATTTGGTCTAATGTACCCCTTATCCAACATTTTTTTCAACTACGTCTTCCACTCTACTAGCTCAGACATACTCATATGATATGGGGATTTCGAGGTTGGTACTTCCATAGGAATCAACTCAATGGTAAAGTCGATGTCCCTCTTCGGTGGTAATCATGATATTTCTTCTGGAAATACATCAATGAATTTCTTTAACACTAGGTGAGTTTTCATTTTAGCCTAACTGATTTTTCTCTTAATGGTCACTTGGATTACATACAATACATGGCCCTTCCTACTGAATATTTTCACTTGCAATGCTGATATTTTCCTGAGTGTGAAATGAGTATTTATCAGTTGTAGTATCACTTCCTTACCATCATTTTTAAGGAACTCCAATGACTTGTTACATCAACCAATTTTAGTTTTATGGATCACTAATAAATACATGTTGATTAGAATGTCATATGATACCAATGGTAAAAGGTTGAGAGCATCTGAAGTAGACATGCTACTTATTGCCATAAGGTATGACTCCACCATGTCTATCACTTGTCTATTGGTTCTTGTGGCCAGCTGAACCAACCATGATTTCTCATGGGCTTTCATTTGTAGAGAACATATGTCCACCAATTTTGGTCTGATATAATTGAAATTAAATCCCAAGTCAATTAACCATCATACCTTCCATCTTGATTACTAAAGCTTGATAGTATGATTTCCTATTATCCAATGGAGTGTAAATTTAGGATATATTTAGGTCCATGTCATTCATTGTTGATGCCTCTTACAGATTACGTAACTTGGTTTCATTCTGCTATTTCTAAGGACATGTTCTCTAGAGATAATTATCTCCACATGTTAAACACTACACGAGCCATTTCTTGAACCCCTCAACCTCTTCTCTTGCTAGTTTAGTGGGCCAGTTTCTATTGAAAATAATGCATTCTTATTGATGTTAATTCTTTGCAAGAGTGGTGAATTTCACATTCTTCCCTCATTGCTTATATACTAAGTATTTTTCTCCTTTTACCTTGAAATTTGTCTTATTTTCTTTATTTCCAATCTGCTTAGGTCTCGACTTTGTGTTTAGATATCTCATAACAATAGTTTCCTTTCTTGATAGTGTCTTATAATATTCTTAGCTCATGAAAATCAATCCTATCTCAATAATATTATGGTAATGCACCGAGGTACCTTTGAATATTCACCTTCTCATCTCTGACATATGGCCTCTACCTCAACAACTCCAAAAATATGTTAGTGTACTAATCAGTAGTAAGTTTCTATGGCTTATGCTCATGGAATTCCTTAACTTTGTTATCATAATAACTCTTAGAAAGGTATTTATATCATAAATATTTCTAAAAATTAATCCATGATAGTTTGTTCTTCCTAATGTAAATAACATTTCTCAATTCCTCCAACCATATATTGGCTTTTCCTTTCAAGATGAATTGGTTACTTTTTCCTTCATGTTTTTAGAATAGTCATGCACTATGAAGTATTTCTACATTCTCAACAACCAATATTATACCTATTAAACATTCCTTATCTCTCTATTGAAAGTAGGGGGGTTTTCTTTCCTGAACTCCTCTCAAATTGAGCTCTTGTAACTTCTAGTTTTATGATGGTGACTTCTGTTACAGTATCCAATGGATGGTAAGGGTTACTTGACTTTCATTTTGGAGGGTTGATTGGCGTTTCTCCTCTCACTTTGTGTTCACTTGATTTCCGATGTATTTTCCTTGACTTGTTTTCTTCTACGCTATTGGTATCTAATCCCCACTTTTGCATCTCTGACGAGATTTTCTTGAATTTTTACCTACCTAGATAGCTAACACCTATCTCATGTTGCTTTTTCATTTGCAAGTCTAATAAAATCTATAAAATCAATCCATTCACCTATGCTTTCCTTTCTTATGCTAGACAATATTATCATTATTTTCATCGTAACTCCTTAACTCAGCTCTCAGGTTCCTGAGAGTATCCATCCAATATAAGGGACTTTAACTTGAATTATTCCCTACTGAATCCTCTCTCTAACCATGAGGGGATTTTCCTATCATATATTATACCATTCTACTAGTCATTCTTCTATTGCTTGATGAAATATATCATCTCTATCTCTCTGTGCTATTACACACAAATAATTATTAGTTAAATCAAACATAAATAAACATGTGTACAAATTACCCTGGTATATTTGCAATAACCACACTAATCCAAAATTGGCTATAAAATTGAATCCCATGTTAATATGCTGGCTAGAAAACAACATAACGTATTACTAATCTATCAAGTGGACAATCATATCAACTTTAGTTCTACAATCAATACACATGAGCATAAAGAAATTAGACAATCATATTATGTATTTAATCCTGTGTGCATCTTTGTGAGCCTCTTTATGTCCAGTGTTAAGACTTTGCACTCCTTCCCACCCACTTGAACTATGTTGTGTGAGAATTTCATATGGATTTTTATTATTTTCAAGAATATAATGTAATATTTAAATCATTTATAGGATTTGTCTCACCTAGTCATGGTTTCCACACTGGCACTTACAAGTATGACCACATATACAAAAGCAAGGGGTAGAAATGATGGCTTGTAAAAAACTAAGTATGGAAAATAATAAAAATCCACCAAATTGGTTTTAATATGAAATGGTAATGTGGAGGTAAAAACCATAAAAAAAGCTAACTATGGTAATTCATGTAGGTGCAATTTGAGTGATTGGGAGGGGAATTTGGGAATCATGGAAATGAAAGAAGGGAAAGTAATGTGGTGAGGTGAGGTTGAAATTTAGGGGGGGCAGAGATGTGGTGAGATTAGTAGAGGTATCCTAAAATACATAACATGAATAAGTAAATAAGGATTGTAGTGAGGGAGTAATTTCATAAAAATGGCTAAGTAAAGAGGTAAAATAAATGACTAAGTAAAAAGAAGGTAAGGTATGTAATGTGCGGGTTGTCAAGAAAGGATATTTCTCCCACAATCCATAAAATAAATGAATGGATAATGAAAATTACAATGGAAATAATGATAATTGGAAATTGATAAAAACAAATGTGGGGAAAATGATGACATCTTGGGAATATGACCTTTTTTATGTAAAATGTTGGATGAAGATGACACATAGGGATATCCAATGAGAGGATGGTCATATAAATTTTTATTCCTTTGGTTATTTCTTTTTATTGTTGTATTATGTCACTTTTGGTACTATAAGAATCAACAATATAGTTGGGCTCATACTTGTGTGACATGGTATTGATACTGACCACTACCACTCTAATCTATAGGTGAAACCACACATGCACCTATAGATGGATCATAGACTAAATTAGGAATATTTGAACTTTGGATCAAATACTTTTACATGATACTTCATAACATGGAAATCGCCAATTGAGATTCCCATTAGGGTAGTTTTATTGTTATATTGTTGAAAATAGAAATCATCCTTGTTAGCCTCACTGAAGAAGAATTGCAACATTGTAAATTTATTCTATATTCTTAAATACATGCTTGCCTTCATTATCAATAGGTGATAGTCATCTATGTCTCCACTTGATCAAGTACGAAATGAAATCACTTTAGTTTATGGATGACAAAAAATAACATCAACAAGTGCACCACCACAAGCTTTCTAATGTGCAAATTCCTTTGGTCCATTTCCCATTTGAGTTGTTCATCCAACTATTGGGATTACAAGAAAATTTGTTGGTGTAGGAGATGTGCTAAGAAATATTATCATACACATACATGAAATTAAGTCTATCTTCTACCTTTGTGCTTTTTCTACTGCCAACATGTAATAAATCCTTATTTGTGGCTTACTAAATAGGGACGTCATTGTCTTATGGAGGAGTTCCAGTTATTTCCTTGCAAATGTATGCACCTTTTGTGTGGACAAAACTACCTATTGCATTGTTGCTTTATTTAAATAGATTTCGAGCAACTCTTTTAAAGAAAAAATTATCCTACTCATCAAATACTCATTGATCCAAGATATTCCACCTAAAAACATTTAATTCTAGGTTCCATAGTGGTTTATTACTATTCGTTTGTTGACAAGTTTGATATATTTTTAATGTTTCCTCCTCTTTCAAGTTTTAGGTTATCCTTTAATATTTTAATAATATTTTAAAAAATATTAACGATCTATTTTTTTCTTTTTATAAATATATATAACCTATTTATTTTTGTTTGATCATGATAAATAGAACCTTATTTTTTGTTAACTGATGCTCTATACCACTCATATTCTTTCATCCTTTAACACATTGGGAAAATATTTCTTTAGATTTAATTTTTATAATAGGCCCAATGAAAAAAGTATGTTCACCTTTTCACTATGTTCTCTCTAATTCCCTTACTCATGAACATGGCACTTACTATCTTGTATAGTAAACACCTTTCATGGAATATCCTCCATCTTGAAATTTCAAATTAGAATAAATTCAAAATCCATAATCATTGTATTCATGGTTATATATCCTTCACATAAAATATACTTGAGCTCTTATTTCCTTTGGAATTATCTCTTCTAATTAACATTAATATTTCCATTTCCTTAATGCTAGAATTGTGACAATTGTTAGTCAATATCCCCTCATGAAACCTCAAAGAAATAATATCACCCATTTGAATAGAGGATTGTGGAAGACCTTTAATAATACTCCTACTCAATAATCTTGTTGAATAGAATAACTAAGCCAAATTGGAAACTTGTTTTGTAAGATGAATTCCACTTCAAATCCATTAAAAGCTTCATTTTCAGGTTCACGTCAAGGGAGTGATGCAACCTCATACATGCCCCAGAATTTTATAGCTTCACAGGTCTAAAAACCAATTTTTTTCTTGGATTTACATGGTCCTTGTGGATGTTAGATAAACCTCATGTGCATAAATGCAAATAACTATAAAGGGTCATGTGATGCATTGATATGCTCCAAATAGAATAAAAGTCATGAAAAATTAATGTTGAGGTACATGATTATATTTCCTTGGCTCTAAGGTCTATGATGTGTTTTTGTATGTAATAAATTGGAAGTTATTATTTGGATGATATTTCTATGTCACGGAAGAAATTAAAATAATAGTACGATGCTCACATATAAAAAATAGCGACATATTTGGAGGTTGTAGAAAATAATCGTCTTTAATTTTGAAAGAAAAGTTAAATGTTGAATGGAAAAATCTTTTTGTCTCTTTCATTGTATGATTGTATCTTTCTAGGAGGTAAATTCAATTGATGTATAAAATATTACATGTGACTTTTTTTAGATGTTCTTGGCTGTTGTATGAAATTTCACTAGATTGATACCACCTAATTAGTAATTAAAATGAGATCATGAGATGTTATTCCTGACCAATGGTAGAGTTAATATATTCCCAAAAGAGAATATTATAAGCTTGTACATGAGAAGAGAATTTGTTGTTGTTAACTTTTCTTCTATAGGATAGAGGAATTGTCAAGTTTGTGAATTTAGGACTATTGGAGAAAATGATGTGATATTGTATCATGCATATAAAAAATTCCTTATTTGTTTAAATGTTGGGGTATAGCATTCATTTTTTTATATGAATAGATGATACATGTGTGATCTTAGTGTTGTTGGTTACTCTAATTCCTTTAATTTACTATCCCTCAAATTGTGGATTTGACCTTGAGTATCAAGCTACATGAAAACATGATAAATTGTGGTAAAATTGCATTTAGTTATCTCAATATAGTATGTGAATGAGTAAACCTATGAAATACCCATAAATCTTGCATGACACTAATCATACAACTTCCTAAATGACATTACTACATGCCTAAAAATTCATTTCTAGGAACAAAAATATGAATTACTAAGAATTGGAGTAATTGTGATTGTTCTTGTATTATTCTAGAGATAATAAAAATCCATCTCACACTACCATTTGGATTCCTATAACCTAACATGACTACTACCAAGTATCCCAACCCTTGTTAAGGCCCAATTATAGTGCCAGTCCCTCGTAGGAATGTGCATTCTAGACAAAATCCCCCTTTTCTAGGAAACTCTCACATGATAATTTACATAATGCAATGCATCCTAAAATGCATAATATATATAGACATATTTTTTACATAATTATCTAAATTAGTGTGTAGATGTATTTCACAAACATAATTAGACACATATTTGTATAAAATTTGTGTTGGAATAAATTAACACAACAACTAAACTATCATCTTTTAATTGTCCAGCTGGTTGCAAGACCTTGATGTTTCACCAATCCATAGACCACATTCTTCATTTCTTTCAGCAACAAGTCACCCTCAAGGTGTGGATTTGACTCCATAGGAATGAAACACACCCAAGACTTGGTACACACATAATACCATCAACCTCCAACTGGTAGTCTTGTGCCTTTTAGGAGTTACACCACCCTCATAGGCCTTCCAAGTGCACTTCCATGGCTCACCCAACTAAGGTATAAATCCCAAAAACCTCTAACCAATAGGTCTTAAGGCTTCCAAGAGTTCAATTTCCCTCACAGACCTTCCAAGTACCTTTCTAGGCCTCACACAACAAAGATACCAAACCCGACATCCTCTAACTAGCAATCCTATGGCTTCAAGGAGTTCCACTAACCTCATAGGACTTCTAGGCCAGACATAGCCGAGATATCATATTTGACTACCTCCAACCAACAATCTTGTTCCTTCTAGGAGTTGCTCTTCCCACATGGATCTTCAAGGTATCCTCACGAGCTCACATTTCCACATAGACTGCTTGCTTCCATGGATGTATGTTAACATATTCCACAAGAATCATACATAATCTTGTCACAACATAGGAATCCTCTACATAATTCTCTCCTATGTAATCCTTCAAAGTGCGAAGCATGCCTCTTTTCTATTTATGCTTCTTTTTCACCACTTGGCATTCACCTAAGCCCTTAATGGACTTTTGTGGTTTTGCATGGGAACCTTTTATGATTATTAAATAACACACTCCCATTTTAACCATCCATGGAGTCTCAACACCCGATTCTCTTATCTCATTGTGGTCTACAAATATTTTATTTTATTAATATTCACATGCTACATCATTACATTACTCAGATTCTTCCTTTAAATATAAAACATGTACACATTCATGCATGGAGGCACAATGGCCCCCATGAGACATATACGCACATGCACATGGGCCCAAAACCTCAAAATATGTCCTCATCTCACTAGTGTATTTATTGTGTCCCAAACTCACCAACCTAGTTTTGGATATACATGTTATTTACATTCTAGGGGTCGAATAAGTATATTAGATTCCCCTTCCCCTTATTTAGGCACTATCCTTAGTGCAATATATATCCACATATATACAACAATTATCCAAAATGATGAGGGTATTCATCTCTCATCATATCCTCACGATCCCATATAGTATCATCAAGATCAAAATGGGTCCATTGTACCTCTACCAAGGTGATAACTCAATTATGGAGCACATTGACTTTCTCATCTAAAATCCACATTGGTTGGACCTAAAAGTCTCTCTCAGGCCCCACCTAAATCATGTTCCAATCAATCACCTAGTTATCATCAAGAACATACGTTTTAAGCAATGATACATGAAAATATTTATAAATGTGCATGGATGCTAGTAAATATGCAATTACACCAATCCCCTCCAACATCTAAAAAAACCTGAAATATATTGTTGTCAAAATCGGGCAACTGCCTAATTTTAAAGAGATTTTCCTTTCCTTCACCCTCGAGAAGACATGGTCACCAATTTTAAATTTGACATGTTGTCGTTTGCATTACTTTTCTATCTATCATTGGAAGCCTTTAAATTATATTTAACTTTTATCACTTGTTCTTCCATTTCTCTAAGAAAAGATAGGCTCACAATGGCCCTGTCAACTATATTGTCCTAGCTCACTAGTGGGTTACATTTCCGTCGCCTTTAAATGGGCTTATCTTCAAATATGCTTGGTACACATTATTAATAAGAAAACTCCATGAGGTACAAATACTCTTCCCATTTTAATGGTTTTTCGACCACATACATCATTGGCATGTATTCCATAACCCAATTAACTCTTTCTATTTAGCCATTTGACTCTGGATGGTATGTGGTACAAAAATTTAAATCAATCCCAAATCCCTTAAATAAGCCTATTAAAATATTGGTTGTTGTTATAGCTCAAACGGTAACCCCCTTGGGTTCATTAGGGAAGAACCAAAACTTGAACGTTGAGGTGCAATAATTAGTCAATAGAAGCTTAAGGAAAGGTTTTTTTAACCTAAAATTTATCCCAATCACTATTTAATAACATTGTTATGCCTAACAATGCTCAAGATGACGTGATAGTGTGAATTGAAAGGCTCAATATTTCTCTAACTACACTACAAAATGGAACTAGAATGATAATGTGAATGGATAACATAAAATTTTATCTTTTTTTGAGGATAGAGATGAAAGGACCATACAAAATATTGTAAAAAAACTATCTAGGTTCAATGATATCACTCCTCTAAACTATCTAGAAAAGCAATGTCAACAATGGAATAAAAGGTCAAAATTTTTAATGTAACAAACTATTGTTGAAATATAGAGTTATGGGATTCCTTGGAATAAGCCAAAGACATTATTCACCTTGAAAATGAGTTGTGATGAGAGGGAGAACATGGAATAGGGAAATGGAGGAGCAATGAATGTACACCATGTTGCAATATGAGTTATTAATTCTTTCCCCACCAAATCAATGTCTTTTTATTTGTCTATGTTAATGTATTTGATTTTGGTTTCTTTCCAATGCTAATAGGTATTGCAAGAAGATGGATCTGGTATATTGTTTTCTATGTGCAAGTATTTAACACGGGGAAATAAGGAGCAATCATCTTTGAAGAATTCTCTTTGAAAAATCTGACTCCTAATAGAAGGTGCACCATACTCTTCCTTCTTGTTGTTTCTTTACTTACATATGCATGAGAGCGAGTTAGATATGTTGTCAACACTACTATCTCTGAAAAGCCCTATGCAAGCTTGTGGGTGTTGTTGTAGCAAAATCTTGTAGAGCTATAATGTCAAAAGTTTCCAAAGCCAACTCCAGCCAAAAACCAAATTACATGGAAAATATCCATGCTTTACAAGTGCAAAAGTGCCCTTAATTGAAAGACTAGATGTTGATCTATCCCTAAATATTTCATGCGATGTGAAAGGATCATCTCACTATCCATTTTTACCTACATGCATTTTATTTAATTATCAAAGCTTTGAAACAAATGTCCTGAAATAGTATTTTCTTAGTGGGGTACAAGCCATAGAGAATGTTGCGTTAAGACTTTAAGACATAATATCCAAACTATTTGTGTGAAGTGTATCTCAGTTCATGGATCCCATAGTGGAGGTGAAGTACTCTACAACTGTTAAACTAGAGTTCCCTTCGTACATTCTCTGGATGTGAAGTTTTTTGTGTCAAATATTTTATTGAGGTTGTCGAGAGAAGAGGATGTTGATGTCATGGAACTAATTGGAAACATAGATGCATGATGAGTTAAATTGTTCTGGATTTCGAGATTCCAAACTTAGATGTCATCCCATGCAACAATTCAATAACCATATTCAATTGCATTTCAAAAGAGTCATCTCATTTATGGGAGTTTAATAAGGTAGTTCAAGCCATACAATAGAAGGAAAGATGGTTCTGGCATAGGACCTACGCATTTCCATTTGAAGTCTGAAACTCTTAACATATATATTCATATTCTTGACTATTCTAATGAGGCCAATGTTGGGGTTTCTGCTCAAGAACATAATAGTTGAGAAGGTTTATATTGGCACGATTCTTCTGTGAAACTAGATGAAAACAGTGAAGATGAATCTTCTATAGAGGAGCTAAAACCACTCACTATCAGTAGATCAAAAGTCCACATAGTTGGTTTTGTAATGCCTCAACAAAGATGTTGACGTCGCAAACTTTTTTAATTGTTAAAGTGTGGTAGTACCTCAACAAATATCCTTGTTGGTAGACAAATTCATAGTGCCTCAACAAAGATCCTTGTTGGTAGACAAGATGAGGAGGAGATTACTCCAATTGAAACCAGCGTGACCATCTCTATGTTTTGGGGTGTTATGAATGGGGTCGCTCTCTCCAAAAAAATTATTGGTTAGTGCCAACAATGTAGGATCCAAGAAGTTGCAGAATATTCATGTCAAGTTGAGGTCATATTTTCTCATTCTTTTGAGAAACATCCCATGATGAGGAAGAGACCCATTTTCCTCTGTGCAGAAAAGTCTAGGAACATGCCATACTGGAAGCCACTAAACATTTTTGAAAGGAAAAATAAAAAACCCACTAGTCTTCATAGCTATCTTGAACATTGAACGTGAAAGCCTGCATGGACTAGTCTTCAAGTATGGAGTGTGGATCTTAAGGATCCTATGTGCACTATGTGAAACTTGTGGAAATATGGCGTGGAGATTTGATGATAGCATAGCACATGTAGTGGAGAATTGCAATGGAGAGATGCATGTATTGAGTGGTGTGGATCACTAAGTGTTGAAGAGAGTTTTTAGCTTAAATTCCACAGGTCACCTTAATTCTTCCAAAACATCTTTCAGTCCCTGCGATGTTTTTGTTATGTGTCCTAACGTAGAAAAAAATTCTCATATCATTGTCATAGAATCCTTGTGAAGTGTGGAATTGAATTTGATTGCCACTGGAATAGAATCATTGTCATTTGATAAAAAGAAAGTCATTTTAAAAATGCAGGATTTTTCAGTTCTCTAAGTACCAGAACTAAAATGAATTACACATTCAATCTGGATGGAACTCTATAATCGATATACTTTAGAGAATTGTACAGAGAAAAAACAACAAAGTCTTCAAGATGTGCTTTGCTGAGCCTGGAACTTGGTTTGTGATAATTCAATTGCATGTTGGTGTAGAGATGAACAACAATACAAGATTCAAAAAGAGCAAGTTTTGTGTGAGAGAGAAATCAGAGTTATTAATGATTATAGATGATTGCAGCATAGATGTACAAGTTTCCATAATCCAGTATGTTCGAGAATCTAATTCTAATCACTTGTTAGGTGGCACATTTGTCCATTCATGTGCCTTAGTTCAGTTTCAGTTAGTACAGTTCTGTTGAATTCAGTTGAGTTTCATTGGAGTAATTTAATGTTGTTGTCTCCAATGTAATCTTATTTAACTATTTCATAATATTGCGAAAAACAATTATCTACTCCAACATTTCTACAAGTTTCCCTTTCATTTCTTATCATGGTACCAGGTCCCATAAGACTCCAGAGAACAACTCTTCAAAAAAAAAAATGGGCTGATAAAGAAAATCAAAGGTCATGAGAGACCCAGGAAAAAGTGCTAAAAACAGTTTGAATTTGACACTCGTAAAGAAAATGAAATGTGTCAATTACACATATACTAAGAGAGATCACTTTGTCAATTTCACATATCAGCTAAAGAAAAGCTACGCAAAATGGTCACAAACTTTTGACCCATTGGAGCTGCGCAAATGTTGAAGCGGAATTTTAAAAAGGAAGAGCGATTATGTTAATGTAACAATAAGTTGTTAATGTTTTCTACACTAAATGACAAAGGCTCCATGTATTTTCATGCGAATCTTTTCTTTAAAGGAGTTGTTTTTAGTGCTATTTTTTGAACTTTCGAGTGCGAGAATCCGGTGGAAAAATTTGAGGTGAAATGTTGATTTGTGTTATCTAAACTAGTTTTTTTACTGTATATACGGATTCAGCACCCTGGAAAACCCTTAGGGCACTTTGATTACACAGGATTACCCATCAAGCTTGTGATTTCAATAAATTCCTGCCAGATTTTAGAGAAATTTTACAGGAAAAACCCTCCATAAAAGCTTCCAAAAAGTCACAGTAAAGGTAACTCTTTTTCTTGTTGGACCTAATAAATCAAAGAGGCACCTATATTTTTTTTCCAAAATGCTATATTCAATGTTCATTTAAAAGAACATCTGTACTTTTCAAAAACATGTAGGTTGAAGTATTACTATGGTGCATAACACTAACATTTTAAAAAAGGTATTAGGACATGATCTACCCTTGAAGTGCATAGGTGGAAAGGGCCTATGTTTTTTAAAAGGGTGCATGCAATTCCTTAGAAGAGTATCTTGAAAGAGTATTATATTGTTTCAAAAATGCTCATATATTGTTTTTAGAAAAGATAAAAAAATAAAAAAGTGTTTTTTAAGTTAAGTTGTGGGTGTTGTAATATTTTTTTAATAGGGGTTTATAAAAGTTTTTGTAAAAATGTTGTGTTTGTGGAGAAATTGTAAACTCATTTGGTTGTGGAAGTAGAGCAGCAGAGAACACACGGTAAAAGATGTCTGTAAATCGATTCACTTGTTGAGTTGTAGTCAGTCAATGCTCAACAAATGGGAAAATCCAAGATGCTAAGAAAGTTGAAGCAACAACAAGATATGTTCAAAATCTATTTGAAAGATTTGGAAGTGAAGAGGAAAAAGAATGCATTTGCATTGAAATGCATAAAACAATCTATGGATGAAATCATTCTTCACCTAATTTTAGATGCCAAGACAGCCAAGGAGGCCTGGGATACCCTTGAGATGAGTTTTGGCGTAAGGGGGAACACTGAAATTGAATATGAAGGTGGATCTATAGCAACAAATCTACATCGAAATGAAAATTTTGTTGAATCCCACTATGCACAAATACAGGTGGATGAATATTTGGTATATCGAGCAACAAAGCTTGCTGATGAAAATTTGGTGAATCTAGCACAGAGCTTGTTGATGACAATGAAGTTGCCATTGGAGTAGTCAATGCTATGGTGAGTCCAACAGTTAGTATTGTTGATGTAAACTTTGATGAAGAATTGTTGCCTAATTATAAATGATTTTAGATGATGCAACAAAAACATCATATCAACATTATTATAGACTTCTAGAAGGGCACTGTGTCATTCTAGTAGTCTATAACAATATGCATCATTGTTGAAGTCTCAGATCAATGATATCGACATGCTAATATTTTGTGAAATAATCCCACTTGAGTATACAAACTATTGGGGCTTTCATTTTTATTTTGAAAAGATTTTGACTATTTTGGCTTACCAAAGGATGAGGAAGAAATGGGTGGTGGCAGGAACAGTTATGTTGTGGGGAGGACAACTCAATAGTAAAGAAAGAACAGGCAGTTGTAAAGTGGTTGCCGGAAAGTGTTAGTAGAAGATAGAGGCAATCGAGCAGATAGGAAGGAGGAGTGGCAGCCGAGGGAAATAATAGCCGAACAGGAACTGACAGTCCAGGTAGCAGGGGAAATACAAAAGGAGAAGGCCCATAAGGAAGAGGGGTTGGTTATTGTTGTTGGTGTTGTGGATGGGATAATTGTTTGCAGCAGGACAGAATGAGAATGCAGGGACATGGCTGAGCAGGACCCGTGAGTTAAAGAATGAGCTTGTGAGTCTATAAACAGGTATTCGCTGTAATCATCTATGGAAAATGCCGATATGTCATGTAATAGTCTATTGTTGAATTAATATGAAGTAAAGTACAAAATGGTTTCTTAGCATGGTGTGTATGACTTCTTATGATGTTTTGACCCACTTAAAATTTTAAATATCTTGTAAGATTCATGCATGCAATAGTTTCTTAGTATTGGATGGTATGTTGTTATATCGATTATGTATGTGATGATGTTTATATATTATCAATTGATGCATCCTTGATTCCATGACGAACCCTTCTCAGTTCTGGTCATAGCACGCCTCGGGTGAGACTCCTTACCCCTTGGGTAAGGTGAAAATGTCGGTGTTTTCATAGACTACAATGATTCATTGTTGCCTCTTTGTGCTTGAACTCAGGGTCTTCCCCCCTTATGACTCTTTTGTGCCAACAAATGGTTCTGTTGCTAGGACCAAAAGTTACAAGAACTGGTCTAGAACATGGTGTCGAGGATATTCAAGAAAGAGATTAGGGATTGGTGGGATCAAAAAATAGATCAATATATAGTAGAGCAAGCTATCCAAAGGGATCAACCGATCGATAAGGTGAGCAAAGGGATTTTATATGCCGAGGGTACCAATGACCAATATGAGATCTTATGGTGCAAGTTCCCAGAAGACTTGTATAATTGCTTAAAAAGGTTGAATGTGCAGAATTGGTCACAGGGGCCGATGTCATTTCGCTACAATTGGACTTCCTCAAATCTCATATCGCTCCAGCAATTAGACAATGATCTGACCAGGGCAGTCAATTTTTGGGTAAATACTATGGTGGAAGGTTATATAGTCAATTTTTCTGCCGAAACTTATCAATCCTTCTTGAAAGAATAACATGTGTTTGGATCTGGATTAAGAGGAAGGTTGATGAGGGAAGTGTCATTATGGATTAAAATGTTTATGGTAGAAGAAGCAGTACTAACCTCACCTACCGCGGAGATGGTAGCATAAAACCCTAGTACCATGGGAAGGACTAAGGGGAGAATGCTACCAATTTGGGAATATAGATGCTACTAAGGGAATGGATGTAGAAGGGTTGTAGAAAGCTGGAGATGTTAGAGCACAGACAAGAGAATTACTAGCTGACAAGTGGCAAGCAAGAATGGTCTAGACTCTGAAGAAGAGAAAGATGGGACCCCACCAAGTAAGAGCGATGTTGGGAAATCTCCAAGAGGAAGGGGGAGGAAAATAGGATGCAGAATAAAGCAAGATTGGAAATAGGTGGGATAGGATCCAAGATGATGAAAAGGATCCTTCCTTACATGTTGTGGGAAGGATAGTACAGGAACAAATGTCAAGTAGGTACAAAGAGGAGAGAGAAGAGGACATGGGAAGCATTATGAGAAGATTATTTTCCCAAGGAGAAGCACCCACTAGGAGTTAGCAACAATACCCCCAAGGTATAGGTAGTATTCTTCCCGACCTGCCCCTAGCACCTTACTATAATCCATAGAAATTTGTTATTAAATTACCTAAGCCAATATAGGTACACATCGTGCGCAAGAAATATAAGGCCAGTTTTAATATCATAAATAACAAAGGAACTAGTGGTATTAGTAACTTGTGATTGCAGGTATCCCAACAACCAGGGAACAATGGGTTTGTGTTACTAGCTCATACCCAAGAAAGCATGGCAGGATCTTTTACCTAATATCCATAGTTTGCAGGGAGGGGAGATGAAGATGTGGAACATCACTAGTATCTATGTGAATCTATTTGGAGGGAACGATAGTCTCTAGACAATGTCAAAAAAGTTGAGTTCCAGACCATGCTGAGGGAGAGAGCTCTGTGTTGGTTTATAAAATGGGTGGAAAAAAACCAAAATCCCACAATAGATGATATTAAGAGAGGATTCGTAGAGGAATTCAAAGTACTTCAGACAGAGAAACAACATCTATCAGAGCCGTGGGAAATCAAGAAGGAGGAGGGTGAAACTACTTGGGAACTCATGCAAAGGTTCGAGGATGCCATTTCTAAGCTAAGTTACACTCTAGACCCGAATCACTAGTGATACTAGTTCATCAAGGCACTCCTAACCCTCACAAGAATGCCACTATGCAATAGAAGATCAAGACTCTCTAAGATACTTTGGAGAAAGCATCATGCATAGAGGCCATGGTTGGATATCGTCATGAATATTGGGGAGGGTCAAGTTTGCGTGATCTGTCAATTATGGGCCTTCAGAATTAGATTGCAACTTTAATGGAGAAATTGAAGGATCTTCAACCAGTGCAGCCAACTAGACCCAACGTATGGTGCATACACTACATGGTGGAAGGACATGTCATGATAGGGTGCCCAAGGCTCTGGGGAATTAACCATCTGGGGGGGTGTTTATGGGATCATCACGGACCCCATCAATTGCAAGAGTTGGAGAAAGGACCAGACAAAGGGGGGCTAACCTGGTTAAGGTCGAACCTCACATCGACGATGGTCTTCCTACAACCAATATCAATATAGTTACAAGAGGGGGAAGGAAGATGGGGGAGGATTGTGGTATGGTGGACCCACCCTTGATAGTGAAGGCAACATCCCTAAAGAAACAATATTATGACGAGTTGGCTAAGACATTCGATGGGATGAATGAGATGAGGGAAGATCAAAGACAGAATGGCCACGTGCTCAATAGTAATCGCCCTATTGAAAAATGGTTTAAATTATTCTTATAGATCGTCAAAGATGAATATATGTTAAAGGAGTTACGGAAAAGTTTAAAGGCTGAATTATCAGTGGAGGAAGGGGAAGCAGAACGATCATCCATTAACCTACTAGAAAAGCATATGAGAAGAGTGTAGTGAAACAAGAAAAGAAGCAGAAAGGAATTTTAAATTAATTCTTAGGTTGTGGGATTCCAAATCAAGGACACGATGCTATACCTGGCATCAGGTGTAAACATCCTACCTAGGAAAAAATGGGAGGCAATGGGGAAGCCACAACTGAAATACTAGTTGATTCAACTAAGAATGGCGAATTAGTACTGTATACTACCCATTTGAAGGCTATAAAAGGTATAAGTAGATGTGGTGGGGGTGGAAGCACACACTGAGTTCGAAGTGATCCATATAATGGGAGATAAGGATCCATACCCAACGTTCCTTGGAGTCGACTGGGCCTATGAAAAATATGTTGTCATCAACCTAAAGAAATGATTGATGGTTTTTGAAGAAGAAGGAATGAGGGTGATCCAACCCTTATCCATTATCAAGGACCCAGGTTCACTGGACCTGTAGATGATAGGGATGAGCCAGGAATACTAGACAAGTTATACACATTAACAACTGGAAAAAGGGAAGATTACACAAATCCTACTACATGAGGATCCATCAACTGGAGGATTATTCAGAGTTGAGAAACAAGTTTAGAAGCTACATGGGATGCATGGAAGTAAGGCGGATATGAACTGAACACTAGAAGTTATACAATGTTAGGTTGGGTCAATTGGATAGGAGCATATGTAAATAAATACCCCAAGTTCCATGAAATTGATCCAGTGGACATCTTCTTGAACAAAGTAGATAGAGAAATGATCGAAGATCAAAATATTCCATTTCTTAATACCGCGCTCTTGGCCACACCAACAATATGGTGGAGAACGCACAGTGGCACATTGCAAGATTGAGAAGCCATAAAGCAAGCCATGAGGGAAAGGTTTGGCTAGGAGGAAGACTGACTGCAAGGTAATATGAAATACAGAGGGAATTCAATTCTTGAGAGGCACATAGAGGTCTGCACAAAAGGTTGGAGAAGATAGGGGACCTCGAAGGAACTGTGGGTACATATATTCATAGATACCCTAGGTATTATTCCACAAGCTTGGTACGTGCAAGAGGAAATCCGTAGGAAAATGGAAGATTGGGATGTTCTGGAGGCACAAATTGTTATCAACTTCTCATTTAGAGGTGTTGATGCATGCATGACTGAGACACTCCATGTGATCAAAAGGGTTGTGTTCACCCCAAGACTGTTAGTTGAAGGTTGTCCTCATGAAAATTTCCTACAGTGTCTGTACAACATGGATTCTCTAGAATATGCAACCTGCAACAAGGTGGACGAGAGCCCGATGAAGATGGGTTAGAAAAATTGAGACATTTGACCTTTGAGGAAACAAAAGGAGAAAGAGACATCCGAGAGAGTCCCTTAAGAGAAGGTGCTCACCTTCTATCGATGAAGCTGAGAAAACAAAATGTTGGGAGGGAGGATAAATCCAAAATGGCGTCTGCGAGAGATTATTAGGATGAACAAATGACAAAAGAGATTTTTGACCTATTGCAGGAGTATCAGGACATGTTTCCAGCACCCATAACAGAGCTAAAAGGGATAAAAGGAGATATAGGGGACATGAAGATTGTTCTGAGACCATATGCCCGCCCAGTAAAGCACAGACCATATAGACTAAACCCTAGGGTAAAGGAAAAGGTGAAGATGGAGATCGAAAAAATGTTGGAGGTAGGGATTATATTTTTGGTAGATGAAGTAGAGTGGATAAGTCAATTAGTCATACAAAACAAGAAGGATGCGATAAGAATCATGGTATGCATTGATTAAGGAAGTCTCAATAATGCATGGGTGCGTGATCCATTCTCAAAACCTTTCAGTGATGAAGTCCTCGACAACATAGCGGGTAATGAAGCATATCCATTTACAGATGGATTCTTGGGCTACCATCAGGTTCGAATAGCCGAGGAAGCCAAATGGAAGACAACACTAACTACCGAATGGGGGTTGTATGCATACAACATGACGTTGTTTGCATTAAAGAATGCATCATCGGTCTTCTCGAGGATTGTCATAGTTTTATTCTCAGACTACACTCACAGGTTTATAAAGGTGTACATGGATGATTGGACAGTATATAGCCTATTTAATAAAGACAGAATCTTACTAAGGGTCATGTTCGAAAGATGTCGACAATTGGAAATTTCCTTAAGCCTTAAGAAGTGCAATTTTGCAGTCCCATTTGCAACACTGCTAGGCCACATGATCTGCAAAGATGGAGTTTGTGTAGACCCAACGAAGGTTGCAACAATTGTCAACATGGATCCACTTCACAACGTGAAGAAACTGAGGTCCACTCTGGGCCATACGAGATACTACCAGCGTTTCATCAGGAATTATTCATCGATCACCACCCCAATGGAGAAATTACTAAAGTGAACGGAAGTGTTCACCTAGACTAAGGACTCCTAGGTAGCATTAGATAAATGGAAAGAAAAATTGGTAAGTGCCTCAATCCTTGTCTATCTATATTGGAACAAAATGTCTCATGTTCATATTGATGCATTAGGAATAGTGCTAGGAGGAGTCTTAGCAAAACCAGGGGAAAGAAATATGGATCACTCGGTGTATTAGGCCATCAGAAAGTTGTCAACTGTAGAAAATAACTATACAACAACCGAGAGGGAAGCCTTGGCCATGGTTTATCCTTTGCAAAAGTTGAGTAATTAGTAATTGGGGGCACGATTCAAGTTTTTCATAGACCATTCCACACTGAAGTATGTAGTAAACAACCAGTACTAGAGGGTAGTATATGCCACTGGTTATTACTCTTCTAGGAATTCACTTTTGAGGTGGTCATAAAACTAGGAAGATTGAATGTGGGGCTAGATCATTTGTCACGACTTGAGACTAGAGAGAGAAAAGGAGCATTGGATGATTAGTTTCCCAATACTGACTTGTTCAAAATAGAGGTAGTACTAGATCAACTAGAAGAGATTGCTACACTATTGACAATAGGGCAATGCCCAAATGGGTATACAACAACACAGAGGTGGCACTTAATAGTAAGGGAATCAAACTACCAACTAATCACAAGACACCTCTGCAAAATGGGGTTGGATCAAGTCTTGAGATGCTGAATAGTTCAACATGAAAGAGAAGATGTGCTATGGGAATGTCACACGGGAATCACAGGAGGCCATGTGGGAGGAAAAGCCACCACAAGGAAGATAATGCATGGAGGGCTATCATGGACAACCCTTCACAAAGATTTTAAGGAATATGCTAAGAGATGCGATGTCCATTAGAGGGTTGGGAAGCCTTTCCGACGGGATGAAATGCCTTCAAATCTAGTTCATTCAATGCAAATCTTCAAGAAGTGGGCAATAGATTTCATTGGAGCCATGACACCACTAGCAAGTCATTCACACACAAGATACATAATAACCACTACTGAATACCTCACCAGATGGGCAAAAGCAATACTTGTCAAAGACTGTAGAAATGACACTGCCACAAGTTTTATTTTCGATAACATAATCTCAATATTTGGATGCCTGAAGAGCCTCACAAGTGACCAAGGAACAAATTTTATAAATGAAACTATGAAGGCTCTTCTGAAGAATTTCACGATTCAGCATAATAAAAGTAGTCCATATCATCCATAGGCCAACGGGATTGTTGAAGCATTCAACGAAATATTGGAGAAAGGTTTAACAAATATTATATCAGCCAACAAGGATGATTGAGATGAGAGAATACCAACAACTCTATGGGTGTACAGAACAATGGTGAAGAGACTTCATAAAGAAAATTTGTTTTAAGCTAGTATATGGGAGGGAAGAAGTGGTGCCAACAGAGTTCATAATACCAAGCATGTTCATCTCTAAAGTAATGAGAACAACAGACAATGACGTAGCATTGAGAGAAAGACTATGTTAACTAATGGAACTTGACAGATCTCGGTTCTTGGCCATGTTTCACTAGTCAGTGGAGTAGAGAAGGAAAAAAGCTTGGCACAATAGGCGCATCAGGAGGAAGACATTCGAAGTTGAGTATCATGTATTACTATATGACAACAAGTTCCATAAATTCCAAGGAAAATTGTAGATGCACTGGCTGGGCCTGTTCATAGTTGCGGAAATAAGAGATTCTAGAGTAGTAAGATTGGCGCAATTGGATGGAATTGTGCTGCAAGGATGGGTAAATGGTGCATGCCTAAAGCCCCTCCACAAGTCATTAAACAATATTATGAGAAGGTGGCTAAGGCATTCGATGGGATGAACGAGATGAGGGAAGATGAAAGACATAATGCCACGTGCTCAATAGTAATCATCCTATTGAAGAATGGTTTAAATTATTCCTATAGATCATCGAAGATGAATATATGTTAAAGGAGATACAAAATTTTTTAAAGGCTGCATTCTCAGTGGAGGAATGGGAAGCATAATGATCATCTGTTAACCTACTAGAAAAGCATACGAGAAGAGTGCAGTGAAACAAGAAGAGAAGTGGAAAGGAATTCTAAATTAATTCTCAAGTTGTGGGATTCCAAATTAGGGACACGATGCTAGACCTAGGATCGGATGTAAACATCCTACCCAGGAAAAAATGGGAGGCAATGGGGAAGCCACAATTGAAATACTCACCGATTCAACTAAGAATGGTGAATCAGTACTATATACTACCCATTTGAATGCTATAAAAGGTAGAAGTAGATGTGGCAGGGGTGAAGGCACACACTGAGTTCGAAGTGATCGATATAGTGGGAGATAAGGACCAATACCCAACGCTTTGTGGGATCGACTGGGCCTGTGAAAGCTATGTCGTCATCGACCTAAAGAAAGAATTGATGAGTTTTGAAGCAGAAGGAATGAGGGTGACCCAACCGTTAGCCCTTATTAAGGACCGAGGATCACACAACTTGTAGATGACAGGGATGAGCCACGAATGCTAGAAAAGCTATACATAATAACAACGGGAAAAAGGGAAGGCTACATAAATCCTACTACATGAGGATCCATCAACTAGAGGAGTATTCAAGGCTCGAAAACTAGTTTTGAAGCTGCATGGGATGCATGGCAATAAGGTGGGTATGAACTAAACACTAGACATTATGCAATGATAGGTTGGGTCAATTGGATAGGAGCATTTGTAAATAACTACCCCATGTTCCATGACATTGAACCAATGGACATCTTCTTGAACAGAGTAGATAAATAAATGAGGGAAGATCAAAATATTCCATTTTTTGACACCACGCTCCTAGCCACACTGAAAATATGGTGGAGAACACAGCCCAGCACACTGTGAGATTTAGAAGCCAAAAAGCAAGCCATGAGGGAAAGGTTTGGCTAGCAGGAAGACCGACTACAAGATAATATGAAATACAGAGGGAATTCAAGTCTCGAGAAGCACATAGAGGTCTGCATAAAAGGTTGGAGAAGACAGGGGACCCTGAAGGAACTGTGGGTGATCTGATAATCAGCCTATGAGTGACCTCAGTTGAAGATTTATTAAACAAAACATATTACAGACTCATGTGTTGGTGGGTGTTTTATGTTAATCAAGCAACAGATCGATCATATTGCCAATACATAGACATTTAGATAGAAAGATAGCAGAGAAATACAGTAAGAAACACAAAGACACAAACAGTTTTTAATAAGAATTGCACCCTATTCTTCAGGCCTACATCTCCAGTCCAGCTTCAGTGGTGGCCTTGTTTTATTATGTCTTACAGTAGAGAAATTACAATACAAGGACTCAATATGAGTTCTCCTGACAGCAGATTTTGCTAGGTAGGGTGGTTATTGGATTTCCCAAGCCACTCAGAGTTCACAGACTCTTGTTCTTCCTACCAGCTCTGTGACCTTTGGTATATAGTGGAAAGAGCCGAGTGTGATGCTCAGTCTGAACAGATTCCTCTATGGGAAGGCTTGAATCTTCCAGCTCTCTAGTGCTCGATGCTGCTTGTGGTCAGCTCGGCCCTCTATCCCCTTTGCTTGGCTTTACTGTTCTCTGTGTTTAGTCCTCCTTTCACGGTGCACTATTCACTATCTCTCTTGGTCATTTGGACTCCTCTCTGAATCCTCCTCTCTCTTTTTGACTGTCTCTGTTCATGGCTTTAACCATTTGATCCCTATGCCTGTTCGGTTCCTCCCCCACCTGCATCGATTCTCCTTCTGCAGTTGCGCTTGGAATTCCCTGTTCGACGTCGGCACGAACACTCGGGGAGTGCCACGTGTCTCCATCTAACTAGTTCTAGCATGCTTCGTCAGTTCATTTCTTCGGTTATGTCATGGATACGTTCTTTCTCCACCGTGGCAGTGAAATGGATTCAAAATCCTTTTAAATCACAACTTAATTCCTTGTCGATTTCTCTTCTTTTTATCAGGTGCAATCTCAGCCATCCGATCTGAGCTCCTCCAGATCCAACGTCATACGCACGTTGAGTGCGGTTGACTTGCTCGACCGATAATGCGCGATCACGGTGGCTTTTATCTCACCTCTGCTATCACGCGTTGATTTCTAAGTGGGATCACTCCACTCTCCTCGAAAACTTTTTACCTTCAAGGGCACCCCGACCACCGGTTTCTAGAGTGCAGGTCCTGCCTTTGTCCTTTAGCGCTTTTTGTTTCTTCGCCCGCGGTTCTCTGGCTCCCAACATGACCGAGTGCTTGAGGCTCCTCCATTTCAGCCCTCTTTGCCTAGCGATTCGTGATTAGCATCAAAATCTCCTCCTTTTCCCAATCTGGGGCTCTCAGGGGCTGCTTTGACCTCCTGCGTAGTCTCCATGGGCCTCGATCAATGTGCTTTGATTGAGGTCCTCGTCGTTCCACGTCGGCCGCCATGGCCACTGGTTCAAGGCATTTTTTCTATCGCTATTTTGGAATTTTCAAGGATTTGTTCAACTCGATACAATCAATGTTCTTGACAGTCTTTTGTGGATCCGATTCAGATCACGGCCTCCCTACTGAAAAAGCTTTTGGACCACCAAAAGTTGGTTTTCTTCAATCATTGACTAAGTGAGGAAACTATTGTCTCACTTGTCCAATCTCAATCCACTTCACACTGCTCGGCTTCAAACCTTTAAACTCAATTTTGAGGTATTCCACTTGTCCACCATGTGTCGTCCTTACCTTCCTGTCCAACACTGTGTCTTCCTATAACTCATTAAGGTATTCAGGTAGCAGGTCATCAATAGAAGGTCACTGACTCTGCTCTTCAGGGTCCTCAGTCATTGAAGGTTCACACAACCTCAAGCAATCTGTGTTCACGACTGATTAGATGTGGATGTAAGCTAGCAGATCTAGGTGAAAAGCATTCTCACCAATATTCTCAAGTATCTTGAAGGGTCCATACCTGATAGGTTTTAGCTTTTTACCTTCACCTTGCATTTTGTCCTTGTTGATATATAGCCAGACTTGGTCTCCAACTTGAAAACTATGCTCCATCCGATGCTTATCATGCCTAGCATTATACTTGGCCTGGATCTTCTCTAGTTGTTCCTATACTGCATGGTGGATCTCCTGGATTTGTTCAATGAACCTAGTTTCCTTGTCCACATCACTGTGTTTATCAACCATGGTATCTTTACCAAAGACAAAATCCAAAGGAGACCTTGGTATGAAACCAAAACAGGTCTCAAAAGGATATCTCTATGTAGAAGGGTGTTTAGCTCTATTGTAAGCATGTTACACATAGCACAGTGCTCATCCCAAAGCTTAGGATGCTTGCTGCAATATCCTCTCAGTAACTAGATCACTGTCCTGTTAACTACTTTTGTCTAGCCATCTATTTGTGGATGAAACATTGTGCTTTTCTTCAACTTGGTGTCCATTAGTTCCCACATACTTGACCAAAACTTCCCCACAAATTGGGTGTCTCGATAAGATATAATAGAAGTGGGTAGTCCAAAATGAACCCACACAAGTTCAAAGAATATCTTTGCAGTTTGTTCAACTATAATATGTTTACTATAGGGTATCAAAATACACATTTTGTTGAACCTATCCACAACAACATATAGAAAATCATGACCTTTCCTAGATTTAGGCAGTCCTCCAACGAAATCCACGGAAATGCTTTCCCAAGGGTGAGAAGGAACTGGCAAGGGAGTGTACAAGCCTAGTTTTCTATTGTTGGGTTTGCTTTTCGCACACATAGCACAACCCTTTAAATATCTAGAAACTGTCTCATTCATTTTCAGCCAATAGTAGAACCTTTACATCTGTGCAACTGTTTTACTTACCCCAAAGTGACCTAATATCAGAGAAGTGTGTGCTTCCCTAATTATCTTTACTCTCTCAATTTGTGGAATGCAAAGTTTCCCACAATGATATAAATTCAGTCATTCACATGATAGTCCAATTCTTATACTCTTTTGCCTTGACTCAAATTTGCATATACATCTTTAAAGTCCATAAACTGAGCATAATGTTCTATGTAGCTTTCATGCAACACAGAATTATGCTTAAGTAGGATAGATGCATTTATAAGGGGTCTAGATAACATGTCTACAACCTTGTTATGTATGCCCTTTTTATATCTATTGACTAAATGAAACTATTGTAGGAACCCCATCCATCTGTAATGTCTTGATTGCTACAATTTAGTTTGGGAGTGCAGGTATTGAAGTGGCCGATGATCAGTATGTATTACTTTTTCCTTGCCCATTAAGTAATGTTTCCACTTTTTCACACCCTGAACTAATGCATACAATTCTTTATCATAGGTAGGATAGTTAACTACAACCGGATTAAAAGTCTTAGAATGATAACATATGGGTTTACCGTGCCGTGTCAACACTGCTCCCATGGCATAGTCACTGGCATCAGTTTGGATCTCAAATGGTCTTTGTAGATCTGGCAGTGCTAGTACAAGTGTTGTACTAATTCTTTCTTTTAAGTTGTCAAAGGCTTTCCACTATTTGCCTCCCCAATGAAACACCTTGTTCAATCCTATCAAAGCATGTAAGGGAGCTGCAATTGAGGAAAAATTTGAAATGAACTTCCTCCAACACTGTGCTGCTCCTAAGAAGCTTCTCACTTCTATAGCAGACTTAGGTTTAGGCCAGTTCATGATGACTTCCACTTTAGAAGGATATATTTTCAATTCACTGCCCCCTACTATATGACCCAAATAATTTAGAGAGGTTTTTCCAAATTCACATTTGGAGAGTTTAACATAAAGTTTTTCTCTTCTCAAAACATCTAATGTTTGCTTAACATGCTTTAAATGTTCTTCCAACATTTTAATAAAAATTAGAATGGCATCCAGATACAGAATAACAAAATCATCAAGAAAATGTATGAGTGCATCATTCATTAATCTCATGAAAGTAGCAGGAGCATTAGTTAGGCCAAAAGGCATAACCATCCATTCATACAATCCCTGCTTTGTTTTGAAAGTAGTCTTCCATGCATCTTGCTCTGGAACTCTGACCTGATGGTATCCACTATGCAAATCCAGCTTAGTGAAATAAATGAATTCCTTCAATTGATCTGAAAGATCATCTATGTGAGGAAGGGGATAACGATTTTTTATTGTTATCTTATTCAGTGCTCAGTAATCGATGCACATTCTCCACGAGCCATCTTTCTTTCTCACCAAAACGATTGGTGACCCACATGGTGATGTGCTAGGCCTGATGAAATTTTTTTCAAGCAACTCCTACACCTGCTTCTTGATTTTAGCATTCTCTAAAGTAGACAACCTATACATCCCAATGTTACGGAAAGGAACATATTGCTGCAAAATAATATCATGTACTATTCCCTTTTTGGGTGGCAGACCCTTAGGTTCTTGAAATAAGACATCATACTCTGAAACAATATTTTCTATATCAGCTTGCTGATCAGCATTAAAACCCTCAAATATATTAGTTTTATTAGTTGTCTTTTCCTTTACAACCATCAGTAAGAACTATTTGCATGAATTTATCATTCTTTTCATCTATGCTAAGTTTATGAGAGTATAATTATTATTGAGCTTATGAGCTCTTACAAAGTATTCGATTCCATCTTTAACAAGTAGATACTTGTTCTCAACTCTATAAAAAATAGCTTTTATATCATACAAGTAAGGACTTCCTAAAACAATCCCACATATATCTGAAGGAAGTACATCTAACTCAACCTCATCTAGAAATGTTGACCCAAAAGAAAACTTGAGTTTGCACTATCTAGTCACTTGTAGTTGTGCTTTATCTTTCAACCAACCTAATGGGTATGGTTTCTTATGAGGTGTAGTTACTAATGCCAATTTCTTTACAATTGCTTCAGAAATTAGATTTACTTGTTAGCCAATATCAAACAAATTCTCAATCTTTTGATTTTTGGAAACAACTCGAATATGGAAAAGCTCATGTGTTTTTCTCTGATGTTGTTCATCAATAACAGATTGAGCATTACTAGTAGATGCTTTAGAATTCTTACCTTTTATACTTGTGGTTGCAATGATTGTTTCATCTCCTGAGTCTGACCCCAAATCTCTATGAATAGCTGCAACATTCTTCTTCTTCTCGCCCTTGGACTTCTTAGGTCTCAGCTCTGGGTGCAGAATCCAACAATGCTCATCATCATGCCCCTCCTTTTTATAGTGAGTGCATGAAGATTACCTTTTTGTGCAGTGTTAGCCTTCTTTTCTTTCCACTTCTGCTTTATTTTCTCCTTGCTCTTGCTTACAGTGGGTTGGGATGGTCCCCCAACTTTTGTATTTCCATTCATTCCTCTAGCTTCTAGATGAGTAGCTTGTACATATACCTCATCTATACTAGTGGGATTAAACATGAGGATGGTACGCCTCATGTAGCTGTGTAAACCACCAATCTACTTCAAAAGAGTTTCTGGTGAGTCTAATGAGATACCCAACATCAATGCTCCCTTTCTAATTCTTGAGTATACCCTTGTACACTTTGCCCTTTCATCTGCCGAAGAGTTTCCCAACTCATCATGGCTTGTTGCATGTAGGCCAATGGAGAGAATTGCTTTTTTGATTGCAGCAACAAATTCACTCTAGACAGAGATGGTCTTACAATGTCTTTTCACATCAGCTTGGGTTCTGCCTTCCCACCAAACCAAGGCAGTGCCTCTTAGGTGTAGGCTTGCCAGCTGAATCTTACTCTTGTCTGAGCCTATGTTTTGTACTCTGCAATACACATCAATTTGTGTAATCCAATTGCCTAATTTTTCAGCATTTAGCTCTCCATCATATATAGGCAAATCAAACTTAACATCTAGTTTAATCAAGGATGCTTTCTTATTATGCACAAGGCTATTAGGATGTGTAGGAAAAATTTATTCTTTCTCCTTTTCTTTGGAGTGGTCATGGGAATGAGACTCATATTCTTCTTTATCTCATTTAGAGGCTGATGAATCTTCATCCTTATGCTTTCTAAAGTCCCTATACATTTCTTCTACCATAGACTTTATAGCTAGGAAACTTTCTATGAATTGAGTGTCTGGCCCTATAGAACCTTCTTCTGACATTGTCTTCTGAGAATAGACTCTCCCAATTTCAGGATTAGTTTCCACCAACTCTCCTTCTCCTAATTTTAGCTTTGATCTAGTGAGCATTCATAGCTAAACCAACACAAGCTTGTCTAATCTTATAGCCTAGAGCTTTGATACCACTTGATCTGATAATCACCCTATGAGTGACCTCAGTTGAAGATTTATTAAACAAAAGGTATTACATACTCATGTGCTGGTGGGTGTTCTATGTTATTCAAGCAACATAATGATCAAATTTCCAATACATAGGCATTTAAATGGAAAGACAACAAAGAAATACAGTAAGAAACATAAAGACACAAATAATTTTTAATAAGGAGTTCACCCTATTCTTCAGGGCTATGTCTCTGGTCCAGCTTCAGTGGTGGCATTATTTTATTGTGGCTTACAGTAGAGAAATTATAATACGGGGACTCAATATGAGTTCTCCTAACAACAGATTTTGCTATGTAGGGTGGCTATTGGCTTTCCCAAGCCATTCAGAGCTCACAGACTCTTATTCTTCCTACCAGCTCTGTGACCTTTGCTCTATAGCGGAAAGAGCCAAATGTGATGCTCAGTTCGAACAGATTCCTCTATGGGAAGGCTTGAATCTTCTAGCTCTTTGGTGCTCGATGCTACTTGTGGTCAGCTCGGCCCTCTGTCCCCTCTGCCTGGCTTACTGTTCTCTATGTTTAGTCCTCCTTTCAAGGTGCACTATTCACTATCTCTCTTGGTCATTTGGACTCCTCTCTAAATCCTCCTCTCTCTTTTCGACTGTCTCTGTTCATGGCTTTAACCATTCAATCCCTATGCATGTTCAGCTCCTCTCCCGCCTGCATCGATTCTCCTTCTACAACTATGCTTGGAATTCCCTATTCAGCGTCAGCAAAAACGCTCAAGGAGTTCCACGTGTCTCCATCTAACTGGTGCCAGCATGCTTCGTCAGTTCATTTCTTTGGTTATGTCATGGATACGTTCTTTCTCCACCATGGCAGTCAAATGGATTCCAAATCCTTTTAAATCATGGCTTAATTCCTTGTCGATTCCACTCCTTTTTATCAGCTGCAATCTTAGTTGTCCAATCTGGGCTCCTCCAGATCCAATGTCATACACACATCGAGCACGGTTGACTTGTTCTACCGATAACGCGCAAGCTCAACGGTTTTTCTCTCACCTCCACTACCACGTGTCAATCGCTGAGTGGGATCGCTTTGCTCTCCTCCAAAATCTCCTACAGTTCAATGGCACCCTGATCAATACCACCAGTTTTCCAGAGCACAGGTCCCGCCTTTGTCCTTTAGCACTTTTTGTTTCTTTGCCCATGGTTCTCCGGCTCCCAACGTGACCGAGTGCTTAAGGCTCCTCCATTTTGGCCTTGTTTGCCTAGCTAAGCATTAATAGCACATCAAAATCGCCTCCTCTTCCTGATCCGGGGCTTCTAGGGGATATTTTGACCTCCTGCGCAATCTCCATGGGCATCGGTCAGCGCGCTTTGATCGAGGTACTCATCGTTCCAAGTCGGCTGCTAGTTCAAGGCATTCTTTTTATCACTGTTTTGGAATTTTAAATGATTTGTTCAACTCGATACAGTCAAAGTACTTAACAGTCTTTTGTGGATCTGATTTGGATCAATGGGTACATATATTCATACATACCCTAGGTATTGTTCCCCAAGCTTGGTATGTGCAAGAGGAACTCCATAGGCAAATGGAAAATTGCGATGTTCTGGAGGCACAGTTTGTTATCAACTTCTCATTTAGAGGTGATGATGCATGCATGACTAAGGCACTCCATGTGACCAAAAGGGTTCTATTCACCCCAAGATTGTTAGTTGAAGGTTGTCCTCATGAAAATTTCCTACAGTGTCTGTACAACATGGATTCTCCAGAATATCTGACCTGTAAAAAGGTGGATGAGAGTCAAATGAAGATGGCTTAGACAAATTGAGACACTTGACCTTTGAGGAAACAAAAGGAGAAAGCGACATCTGGGAGTCCCTTAAGAGAAGGTGCTCACCTTCTACCAATGAAGCTGAGAAAATGAAATGTTCGGATAGAGGATAAATCCAAAATGGAATCTGCGAGAGATTATTGGGATGAAAAAATGACAAAAGATATTTTTGACCTATTGCAGGAGTATCACGACATGTTTCCACCACTTGTAGTAGAGCTAAAAGGGATAAAAGGAGATATAGGGGACATGAATATTATTTTGACACCATATGACCGCCCAGTAAAGCACAAACTATATAGACTAAAAGGTGAAGGAAAAGGTGAAGATGGAGATTGACAAAATGTTGGAGGTAGGGATTATATTTTTGGTAGATGAAGCAGAGTGGATAAGTCCAATAGTCATACAAAACGAGAAGGATGCGACAAGAATCATGGTCTGCATTGATTACAGAAGTCTCAACAATGCATGTGTGCATGATCCATTCTCAAAAACTTTTAGTGATGAAGTCCTCAACAACGTAGCGGGTAATGAAGCATATCCATTTACAGATGGATTCTTGGGCTACCATCAGGTCCAAATAGCCGAGGAAGTCAAATGGAAGACAACATTAAATACTGAAATGGGGTCGTATGCATATAACGTGGTGTTGTTCGGCTTAAAGAATGCACTGACGGTCTTCTCAACCATTGTCATAGTTTCATTTTGAGACTACATTCATAGGTTTCTAGACGTGTACATGTATTATTGGATAGTATATAGCTTGTTTAAAAAAGACATACGCTTACTAAGGGACATGTTTGAAAGATGTCGATAATTGGAAATTTGCTTAAACCTTAAGAAGTGCGTTTTCATTGTCCTATTTGGAACACTACTAGGCCACATCGTCTACAAAAATGGAGTATGTGTAGACCCAGGGAAGGTTGCAGCAATTATCGATATGGAGCCATTGCACAATGTAAAGCAACTGAGGTCCACTCTAGGCCATACGGGACACTACCGGCACCTCATCAGGAATTACTCATCGATCACCACCCCAATGGAGAAATTACTGAAGCGAACGGAAGTGTTTACTTGGACTCAGGATTGCCAGGAAACATTAGATAAATGGAAAGAAAAACTAGTAAGTGCCTCGATCCTTGTCTATCCATATTGGAACAAAATGTTTCATGTTCATATTGATGCATTAGGAATAGCGCTAGGAGGAGTCTTAGCACAAATAGGGGAAATAAATATAGATCACATGGTGTATTAGGCCAGTAGAAAGTTGTCAACTATAGAAAGGAATTATAAGACAATCGAGAGGGAGGCTTTGGCCATGGTTTATCCTCTACAAAAGTTAAGTAATTACCTATTGGGGGCACCATTCAAGTTTTTCATTGACCATTCCACATTGAAGTACACAGTAAACAACCAGTACTAGAGGGTAGGATATGCCGCTGGTTATTACTATTCCAGGAATTCACTTTTGAGGTGGTCATAAAACTAGGAAGATTGAATGTGGGGCGAGATCATTTGTCACGACTTGAGACTAGAGAGAGGAAAGGAGCATTGGATGATTATTTGCCCAGTGCCGACTTGTTCATAATAGAGGTAGTACTAGATCAACTAGAAGAGATTGCTACACTATTGATAATAGGGCAATGCTCGAAGGGGTATACAACAACACATAGGTGGCACTTAATAGTAAGGAAAGTAGACTACCAACTAATCGCAAGACACCTCTACAAAATGGGGTTGGATCAAGTCTTGAGATGCTGAATAGTTTAGCATGAAAGAGAGGAGAGTCGCACGAGGCCATGTGGGAGGAAAAGCCACCACAAGGAAGATACTGCATGCAGGGCTATCGTGGAAAACCCTTCCCAAAGATTCTAAGGAATATGGTAAGATCTGCGATGTCTGTTAGAGGCTTGGGAAGCCTTCCCGGTGGAATGAAATGCCTTCAAATCTAGTTCATTCAATGAAAATATTCAAGAAGTGGGCAATAGATTTCATTGGACCCATGACACCACCAACAAGGCATTCACACACAAGATACATAATAACCACCACTGAATACCTCACCAGATGGGCAGAAGAAACACCTGTCAGAGACTATAGAAATGACACTGCCACAAGGTTTATTTTCGATAACATAATCTCAATATTTGGATACCCGAAGAGCCTCACAAGTGACCAAGGAACGAATTTTATAAATGAAACTATGAAGGCTCTTATGAAGAATTTCATGATTCAACATAATAAAAGTAGTCCATATCATCCATAGGCCAACGGGACTGTTGAAGCATTCAACAAAATCTTGGAGAAAGGTCTAACAAATATTACATCAGCCAATAGGGAAGACTGAGATGAGAGAATACCAACAACTCTATGGGTGTACAGAACAATGGTGAAGAGACTTCATAAACAAAAATTGTTTCAGCTAGTATATGGGAGGGAAGAAGTAGTGCTAGCAGAGTTCATAATACCAAGCATGTTCATCTCTATTGCAACAAGAATGACAGACAATGTAGCATTGAGAGAAAGACTATGTCAACTAATGGAACTTGACGAGTCTCAGTTCTTGGCCATGTTTCACTAGTCAATGGAGCAGAGAAGGAAAAAAACTTGGCATGATAGGCATATCAGGAAGGAAGACATTCAAAATTGGGTATCATGTATTACTATATGACAACAAGTTCCATAAATTCCCAGGAAAACTACAAATGCACTGGCTGGGCCTGTTCATAGTTGTGGAAATCAGAGATTCTAGAGCAGTAAGATTGGCGCAATTGGATGGAATCGTGCTGCAAGGATGGGTAAATGGTGCATGCCTAAAGCCCTTCCACAAGTCATCAAACACAAATTCAAGATAAAAGGCGGTCTAGGAAATGAGCCCACAAGTAGGTAGGAGGTAATAAGAGTTAGTCAATCATGTTAAGAAGTTAGTTGTAGTCATGCCTTTTATACCCTTTTCATAGAAATAAGAAAAAGCATCAATAATGTTGTGGCAACAATATCATCATGTCTTAACCAATTTCTGGTCAGGGGATCTAGAAGTAGAGGTATTAGTCTCATATGTTTTCACATCCCACAAGTTACACATAGGAAAATTCCTTTTCAGTCTTTATGGTCACACGCTATATCCCTCCTTTCTCTCATACCAGTAGTCATTTCCATAATAAGTAACCAGTAATGCAACTGTCAAGTAGGAGCCGTAAATATTTTCCCATTAGGAACAAGTTTAGTTAATAAATAACCTCATCATAGAAAAATTAATACACCATACGGACCACTCTGTCCTTCCCCAATCCACGTCCCGAATGTCAACTCCAGATTAACCAACAGTGGAAAGAATTGTTGGAACAAATGGGAAATTTTATAGAGTAATTAGTTGCTAAATTCTACTCAGGAAATGTCATGTCAAGCCCAGCCACTTAACTTCTAGGATAATTATGGAAACTATAGAGTTTCAATTGCAGATAGCAAAAGAGATCTAGGCTCGCTATGAAGAACAGTTGTAGAAACGTAGGAGTGTGAAGCCTTGGATGACAATTGTTTACCAGAGATGCAAGGAGATGGTGAAGGGATTTATCTCAGTTCCACAAGATAAGTTAGATGTATGAATTGAGCTGGTCGAAAATTTGTATGGGAAATACGAAAAGTCAATTTTAGTTGACAACGAACTTACAGATTGCTTTTAGTTCCCAACTATGAAGAGAGAGGTCTACATAGAAGATGTCCAAAAGGATGATGGCACCAAGACCTCCATAGTAAAGGAGGAATTTAGAGGATTGTAGAGGTTGACATTAATCAATTTGAGAAGTTTACCAGTTTTCGGCACTCAGTTTGTTGCCATGCGATGTACTAAACTATTGGCGAACAGAATGCATGGGGGTCCATGTGGCTTCACAAAGTATATGCAATTCATGTAGATGATATTCATTGTCTAACAGAGCTATCAGCCAGCAAGAACACAATAACCACAACATTCCAAGCAAGTGCTAAAAGAGACAAGAAGTAGGGCAAAGAGATCTACTATGAGAAATATGGAAGAGAAAGAGGTGGAAGAGGGCCAAAGATTGACATGACAAACAAATTCAACATCAAATTTTCCTGCTACATCATAGCAGAAAAAACCATGAGACACTTATCAAGAAATGAATGCACACTGGATGCAATTTTGGTTGCGAAGGATTGCTGCAATGGGGAGGTATTGAACTAGTCTGCTTTTGTTCTCAACAAAATTTTTGAAGCATGTGAAGATGTTTATAGGTGGAGTGCCAATTTTCTGTTTGGTTAGATTCTAATATCTCTAGCCATGTGGAAATAGAGGTCACCAAGAGGGAGGGAAATGATGTTTATCGTCGAAAGATAGTAGTTAGCACTCCAATATGAAGCATGGAGTGCCTTCGAGCCTCATCGTAACATAGTTCAAAGGAATGTAGCCACGACATATCTTCTCAAAGATAAGCTACCATTTCCCTAGTTGGTTTATTTCCATTTCTGTTTGTAAGCACATTTTAGTATTTTACATTAATGAAATGAAGTATTATTTCTACTACATCTCTGTGTTTATGGTTATCTTTGTAATTTGTTGCATTCATGTTTAAATCCAGATTAGTGGTATCAGAGGGGTCTATTTTTTCTTTGTTTTTCTTTGCATGCCCCTAATGAGGTTGGGATATAAGGAGTTAGGGCTTGAATTGGTCAAACCTTTGCAAGACCAGCCTTGCAAATCCCAATGGCCTCCCATGCAAAATGAAAAGAAAGATGAGGGGGGTAGGAGATCGTATCAAAACCTTGCTCAAAGAAGCCCTCGAGTGACAAACGAACACAATGATGGATAGCTTTGCCTAGATCTTTTAACGACTACCCAGGGGCGATGCATCGGCTTCTAACAGCTACTTTGGAGACACCACACCATTTAAGTTACAGGTTAATTTTGAAATCCCCATTTTCGAGGGTTAGATAGATGTAGATGTCATTGATAAATGGTTGAATCTACTAGAGGGTTATTTTTCTGTTCATGATTTTTCTAGTTGGGCAAAGATTATTTTCGCTCTTCTCAAAGCAATCCCCCATGTTAAGGACTGGTGGGAAACCTCCTGCGAGTAGAAGGATGAACATACAAGCTCACTATTTTCAGCCGCACCCACTTGGGATTCATTCCAGGATGCCATCAAGGAGTAGTACTACCCTGTTGGAAGCTATGAGGATAAATACATAAAGTGGACCACGCTGTGGCAAGGAGGGGAACAAGACGTGCCATAGTTTACCAATATTTTCCATACCCTTTGCACAAAGTTTGGTATCAAGGATTCAGAGCAACATTTGATACTCAAATACCACAACTTCCTACACAAGTACATCCAGGAATAAATAGAACTCCTGAACATCTTCTCGCTCAACATGACATACTGATATGCCGTCAAGTTCTAGCAAAAGTTTAAATAGAAGAGGCGAGACTTTGGATATGTGAATCCAAAGCAAGGGAAAGGTACCCCCAAATAGAAGAACAAAGGACAAAGCCGAGGCAGGGTGGCCCAAGACAACCCGCCAAAGTTGCAAGCAAAGAACAGTGTTGCAAAGCCGAAAAAGTACATGAGAAAGTGGTGTGAGTTCCATAAGAGCTCCACTGACAACATAAGTGAGTGTCGGGCCATGCAGTCACTAGTGGCCAAGCTAAAGGTTTCAAAATTCGATGCATGTTCCAACTCTGAGTCTGAACCTGACTAGGGGAATGAAAAAGGGAAGAAAATTATTGATGTAGAGCCCAATGCCACTTTTGCCACCATGAAGATCTAGAAGGAGTAACTCGAAGATCCAGAGGAGGAGGAGCATCTCTTCCACTCCCGTATGAGGGTAAAGGGCTCCCCACTATAGTTCACTATCAACATCGGGAGCCAAAAGAACCTCATTTCAGTAGAGGTTGTGAAGCAGATGGGCTTACTGACCACAACACATCCACAACCGTACACCATCGTGTGGCTTTACCAAGGACGAGATCTTCGCGTGAGCCAGTAGTATCACCTTCCATACAACATCAAGCCCTTCATGAATGAGGTATTGTGTGAAATTGCTCCCCTTAAAGTTTGGATGTATTATTAGGACAACCATACTTGTGGAAGCAACATGTTGTGTATAAATCAAGGCCCCATGTTGTTATTGCTACTTTGTTAAATAAGTTGTATAGGATACTAGAGGTAGCACCACCTACTGCCATCTCTTGGTTATTGCAAAACGATGCAGTAATCTCATTTCCAAAATCAGGAAATTTGTTTTGCTGATGATACACCCTCAAGGAAAGAAGAAGACGGTGGTCACGACCTACAGATAGGGCCCCTCTGCACAACACTGCAGATGGACAAGGTTGTGGAGGAGTACTAGGACATCTTCACTTCCCCCATAGGGGTTCCTCTACATTATCAAGTCAAGCAATCCATCGATCTGTCCCAATGGGGCTACTTCCCAATGGATCAATCTATTAGCACTCCGTTATGGAGAATGATGAAATCAAGAGGTAGATTCAAGAGCTACTGCAAAATGGTCACATCTGTCCAAGTTCATCACCCTGTGGGAGCCCAATTGTGTTGGTAAAGAAGAAGGATGGGACTCGCAAACTCCGTATTGACTATCAAGTGCTGAACAAGATGATTGTTTGTAATAGGTACCCGATCCCACAGATTGATGACCTCCTCGACCAATTGAAGGGGGAAAAATATTTCAGCAAGATCAATTTGAAGTCAGGATATCACTAGGTACCAATCGAACCCTTCGATTTGTGGAAGACTATCTTCAAAGCCAAGGAGGGCCTTTTTGAATGGTTGGTTATGCATTTTAGATTGGAGAATGCTCCCGAAACCTTCATGAGGCTAATGGATGACATCCTGCGGCCATTCACTAACTCATTTTTAGTGGTATACTTGGATGACATCTTGATCTTTAGCTAGAGTTCGGAAGAGAACCTCCACCACATCCAATAGGTTCTCCAAACACTATGGCAGCACAAGTTATGTGATACTTTGGAGAAATGTACTTTTGGCATGACCCAGGTTCAATATCTAGGATACATTATTGATGAACTGGGGGTGCATGTGGATCCAACAATGATCCAAGTCATTCAGGATCGGCCATCTCCAACCACTCTGACAGAACTCTACAGCTTTCTAGGTCTTGCCAACTTCTACCGTAGGTTCGTGTTGGGATTTTGTCATATCACTTGGCCCTTGAGTCAAGTCACCAAGGGAGGAGAAAAAGAAAAATTATTTTGGTCTGAATCTTAATAGAAGGCATTCATAGAGTTGAAATATCGCCTGTGTTCGAAACCAATGCTCGTATTACCACACTTGCAAAAACCTTTTGAGGTCAAGGCAAATGCTTGCAACTATGCTATTAGGGCACTCCTTACTCAACATGGGAATCCAATGGCATACCATAGTGATACACTTTTAGACACAGTCCAGAAGTATCCCACTTATGACAAAGATATGTATTCCATTGTGCAGGCCTACCGATAATGAAAGTATTACATTTTGGGGAAGGAAACGGTCATCCACATAGACCACCAACCCCTATAGTTCATAAAGACCCAAGGGAAATTGTAGAATGATTACCATTAGAAGTGGTCCACATAACTGCAACAATTCCATTTGATTATCAAGTATAAGAAGGGTAGCACCAATAATGCTGCAGATCGCCTCAGTTGACCACTGATCATGGTGTTAACCACCGTTCTCAACTCTTATGGGCATGAGACTTCTAATTAGCCACTTCTATACAAAAGAAACCTAGAATTTGGCCACACATACCAGACACTCTTGGAGGGTTGGTATGTTCCATATTTTCGCCTCCACAATGCCCTGTTATGCCACCTAGGTCACCTTTTTGTTCCTTCAAGTGAGCATGCCAAGATGGTTTGGAAAGAACAGTACAATCAGGCTGTTGGGCATTTTAGGGTGAAGAAAACAATGGTAGTATTGTAGAAGTATTTCTATAGGCTAAATCTTTGACAAGATGTCCAGAAGTACATCAGATCATGCACTGCTTATGCCATTTCCAAACTGACCATCAAGAAGCAAGGCCTCTATACCCCATTGCCTAACCATAGTCGACCTTGGGAATCCATCTCCATGGATTACATATTAGACCTTCCTTCCACTAAGAATGGAAACAATTGTGTTTTTGTGGTCATCGACAGGTTCTTGAGGATGGCCATTATGGCAGCCTGCAAGAAGAACATCATAGCAGAAGCCACTACTAAAATCTTCTTTGAACAAGTGTGGGTACACTTTGGGATCCCATAGTCTATCGTCTCATATCGGGAAAACAAGTTCCTCAATACATTTTGGTCCAGTCACTAGTCAATGCTGGACACCAAACTCACTAAGTTCACAACCTTTCATCCTTAAACAGATGGCCAGACAGAGGTTATCAATAGGATGATCGTACAGATTTTACGCATGTACAACTAAAAGCATCCATGCACAAGGGATGAGAGCCTCCCCTATGTTTAGCATAGCTACAACCAAGCTCTCCACAACTCGACTAGCCACAACCCTTTTCATGTGGGCTTGGGATTCGAGCCACTATGTCCCATTGATGTGGCCATGCCATTTGCAGCTACTCACGCAGATTCAACTCATGTCTAGTCTAAAACAGATAAGGAAAAGAAATTCATTTAGCACATCTAACATAATCACCAGCAGGTCCATGACATTATGGAGAAATGAAATTCCAAATAAAAGCAGCGAGATGATCAACATTCACTACCACATGAGTTTTAGGTGGGTGACAAATTCTAGTTGCATTTGCAAAAATGAACACCTTACCAGAGCCTATCAGAAAATAAGACCACTCTGATATGGTCCTTACACCATTACCAAGGCCATGCGAGACAATGGATTTTAGCTCAGAATTCCCCCATTCCTTCGCCTGCACCCAGTGTTCAATGTGGACCGCCTTCAGCCATAGTTTCCACCTTTACTAGACACATCCAACATTGTAGAACAGCTCACAGCCACAAAATTAAATCTAGATTGCATGGAACAAGCTGCAACTAATCGGATCATGGACACACGGATCAAGCACACTCGCCAGTAGAATATCCAACTATATCAAGTTGTCAAATCATGCCAAGTCCTTCACCAAGGCAAGTGTCTCACTAGGGACTAAGTTCAGCAGAAGTTTCCTCATCTCATTAAGGAACTCAACACAATGGGGACCATTGACTCCTACGGAGGGAGGAATGATCCAGTTGGATATTGGTGGCCACCCATCAAGTCCACTTGTCCCCCCACCCTTGTTTCTTTTAGCTTTTCTGTTTCCTTAATTGTATCACAATTTACTATTTTTAGCAGTTTTTCGGGTCCTAAACTTTCAGAGTCATTTTGTGACCCTAAATGATGTTTTTTGGGAAAAATGGGAACAACATGGGTCCATGGATGAAACATTCTCTTCCGAAATTTGTAATTCTCAGATAGATATTTCTAACAAGATATTGTGCGCTTCAAATAGAGATCATATGCAAAAGTTATGACCCTGGGAAGTTGATGTACCGATTTACCTAAATGGGCCCCACAGTTTCGTGTGTCATCTTCTAGGGTTAGGTTTTTGGATGTTTAGGGTTTTCCATTATTTCTCAACAATAAATAGGCTTTCAAGCCTCATTGTAACATAGTTCAGAGGCATTTCGCCACCTCATATCCTCTCAAAGTTAAGCTACCATTGCCCTAGCTGGGTTATTTACATTTCTAATTGTAAGCATATTTCAGTATTTTACATTAATGAAATGAAGTATTTGTTTCGTGCATATCTGTGTTTATGGTTATCTCTGTAATTTGTTGTGTTTGTGTTTAAATCTAGATCACATCATGATGTGGACACCATGGAGGCTATGTCTACCCCTGATTACCCATACACTTGAGTAAGGGGCTATTTCTTCAAGAGGATTTCCAAGGCCATCTCCTTCCTAATTCTCCTAATGCACTCTACCTTTATAAATGTTGCTCACAACACATCCATTTGATTTGGGTGTCTTTATTTCTACCATGTAGTTACGTAGAATACATGACCTCATCCATTTTATTTTTCACTTTTCATATGGGTCCATCATCCACACCTTATATCGGTCATGCCGACGGTGCAAGTCACTTCTCCTAGAATCGAACCTCAGTAGCCAGGGCCATTTTTACCCCCTTGAATATGTTAGTCCATTTAAACAGTTTGTGCATTGGATTTTCAACTGATAATGAGCCGAATATTATGCAGTGATAGGTTTGTTAGTTGATTCCCTTGCTCATCGCATCCTTCATCTTCATGTTCGCTTATATTCCTTGCTACTTTTCATGAAATCAAATGATGTGTTTCATGTGCATAACCAAGTCCTATTTAGAAAATATCTATCAATGAATCTATTGGTACATGTATTTGAAATCATTACTTCCAGTCATGTGCCTAGAGCCCAAAATCACTATGTAGATACCATTGCAAACAATATTCTAGATTGGTGTTCATCACATGTATACCACAAAAGAAAACCATAAATAAAATAAATGGAGAACCATGATCAGCATATCAACCACATAATCATATCATGTATCACAAATTTTTTTTGGAGCCATAGCCCTAAATACATCTGACATGCCCATAACATGTTACAAATTCACAATCAATGGGATCCACATGTCCCTGCATCTAGTCACTATCCAGTGGATCTCGCGCCAAAGGCTCTACTCCACCAACACATAGATCATGTAGTGCATGACCTACCATCACCACACATCATGTGATGCGTCACCACTGTGACCGAAGACTGGTGCACTCATCTATGTATTGATCGTCTAAGTCATGCCTTCCGTGATCTAAAAGCCCGGTCAAGAGTACACCAAACCTATGATGCAAATCAGCAAGCAACACAGTATCCTCTGGACCCTATTTGATGATCATATTCATCAGTCTATAGCCTTGTGCATTGCGGCTCGACCTGCATATCTTGTTGGATTCACCGGTGCTATGTCTGAATACAACATATTTCACACTCAGTACCATATACATGTGATCCAAATATAAAATGCACCATAAAACATAGAAACTTAACACTTACTGTTTGGTCCCCTTGGTCACCCGGGTGGAAGTGGAAAGTGAGGATCCCCTTGATAGTTCATTCCACTATAAAGGTAGTCATCAATGTAAAGAAGTATCTAGTCCGAGTGTGCAACAAAATCGAGTCAGAACACCTGTCCGACTCACTATCCTCCTCTTCTCCACAGTGGCTACCCCCAGGCATGCCTCCTGGGCTCCTGCAGGCCCCCATCTCAGATCTATACATGAGGACAGATAGTGGGTATCCTCTCAAAGAAGAATGTGCATAGTACTATACCAAAAGTGCAGTCACGATTCACCTTCCTCTTACTAAGACTCAACTATCATTTCACCAATGATATCATCATCTTGGCACACCCATAGTAGGCCCCAAAAAAAAAAATCTCAACTAAAATCATCTTCCCTCCAGTGATTTGGTGGAATGTCTAGCTGCCCAAGACCCATAACACAACTGTGACAAGAACCTGTGTCTCTAGCCTTTCTAGATAAACAAGTTGGATAGTCATGCCCTTGACATGAATGCCCCATCAACAATTGCACTCCACAAACTCAGTAATGTTCCTCCCACAAGGTAACACCTAATGAATATCCCCCCACCTCTCCAAAGGGAGGAAGTCCGGTCAAGAAGTAAATACCCTATAATGCGAGTTGGATCTTATGCCCTCATGTTAGTGTAAATATATGCATACTTCCCTTAGGGATCAAATATTCTCTTTGCATTTTCATTTTAGGTGTCTCATAGTGAATTTTTTATCATTCCACTAGCTCATGCCAAAATGGTCCACTAATGGTTGTTGTCTTCTTAGAAAATCAAGTTTTCCCTCATGAGATACATTTTTTGACCTACCTCCATGTTGCATTTAGTTATGGTTTTAGTTGTGTTATTTTTAGAGTCAAGGCAATTATGTTTCCATTATGTCTTAGGGTTCATTTCCAAGGTATTTCCATTAGGTCTTAGGGTCCATTTCCAGGGTCAAAAGCATAGTTTCAGTGTAAAAAAGGGCAGCAAAGGTAGGAGGAAGACCAATAAACAAATAGTGATAGGTAGCAAGTTATGGTGATTGTACAAAATTCTTATTTCACTGATGCAATTTTCATCTCAAAAACATGTTTTTGATATGAAAAAATAGTATTTTAGTTTGGTTATATTTTTTGATGTAATTCAAGTCATTTGATGTAATAATTGTTCCCATAACCTGCCCAAGCATTTCTCTTAGCTACAAGAAATGATCCATTCAAGAAATCATCTCAATCAAAGCATCATCCACCTGAAAAGAGGCAAAGAAAGAGAAGCATCAAACAGAGATTTGAAAACAAAATAAAATTTCCAAACAAACATTATAAAGTAGGTTTTTTCTAAAGAAAAATCAAAATCATCCTCTATATAAAATTTCAAAAGAATTTTTAAAGGTTCATTAGTTCTTTTGCACCCAAAGCTCTCTTTGGCAAAGAGGAGATTGAGTGAAGGTTGAAAAAATCAGAAGGGTGCATTTGCTAAGGGCACTGTGAGCTAGTTGGAGTCGTTGCATGCCTGTGTAGTGAAGGGCATGTTTACCCATTCAAGCCAGAGTAAAATTCAATAGCACTGCGCACCTGTACGACAAAGGGCGTGTTTGTTGAGAATGCTATGCACTAGCACTTGGTGTTGCGTGTTTGGCCAGAGGAGCCTAGAAAACCCTAGGAGCATCAAAACGCCACTTCCTTCATTTTCTCAAGCCACAAAAGCTTCATCTACCTGTGTACAACAACTAAGTGGCCTGATTTCTCTTTTTCTCCATCAATTAAGAAAATTGGCATCCGAAATTTTGAAACCCCGGAAAAGCTCCCTTTCATGCTTCCAAAATAACCTCTTTGATCAGAGTTACAGTACTTCATAGACTTTGTCACCTTCCAATCATCCTAACTATATTTCTCTCCACCTCCTCACTGTTTCACTCATCCTGACATATATATTAGTCCCTCAAGTTTTCACCTATAAAGCATGGCAGAATACAGTAGTTCAGAACAAGGGGAAGATAGCTCAGGAGGCCAACCAAGAAAGGAGGGAGAATTGTCAAATTTGAACCCACTGATACAACAGAGATTATGGCATCACCACTTGTAGTATCATGTTTTAGGCACATGGGTTGTTTTGAGCTTTTCCAAAGGGTTGAAACAGTGAATTTTCATTAGCAGTTAACCAAGTAGTTCATCATCATTTCGAAATACAACCAAGCCAATTTAGTCAGATTAATATTCACTATATCTCATGAAATAATATCATAGGCCACTAGAATTCCAAATGCATGAGAGAAATGGTTCAAGTAGAAAAATCTGCATCATAGTTTCTATGAGCCATATCTTAAAACAAGGTTCAAAAATGATAAGAAAAGAATTTTCCCTTTCTCTTATCTTTTGGGCAAGTATGTACCATTGATGAAGATCATAATGAAGTACTTCACATGTGAGGGCAAGTTTTCCAAACTATACTCATACCATATTAGGCTTCTCATGCACTTTTCCAGGGTAAGAATGCTCAGTTTGCCATTTTACCTTTTCAAGAGAATTGACAACATGACATACATTGCTCAGAAAAGGGATCCAAATCATCAAATGCATAGTATTTTCCATCATTCTCTTATCAAAATGATATTCCTCCATCACTTAGATCAACTAGGAATTACTTGGGAGACCTTCATAGCTAATGAAATATTTAATGACCCACCTACTCAACCAGCTCCCCACATTCCTTCATCATCCTCCACTCATCCATCTACTTCTTCTCATACACCACAATCTACTTATCACTCATCCTCAACAGGGCATTCTTCATGAGATACCTCCACACCATCTACATCACCATTTCATGTAGCCATTGATTCACCCAATAGAGATGATGATAGTGATGAGGAACATGATGAGCATGATGATAGTGAGGGACATGATGTACACACTGAGCATGGTTAGAGTAGTAGACCATAGAGGAACAGTTTGCAACCATTTTCTTTCACCTATCAGAGGGGAAAGAGGTAGGTGTTTACCCTACAGAAAGTGGGAGGGTCCTTGCCTTCGTCATTAGCATTACATGTTAAATGAAAGGATAAAATGGTAGAGGAAGCAGAGGTCAAACAACAACATGAAGAACATGACATTGAAAAGGAGATTCTCCTTATGGACACTAGTGATGAGAATGGAAACAAATATTTTCAAACTACCTTGAGAGCAAAGATGCCAAAATTATGGAGCTCCAGGTCAATTTACAAAGAGCCCAATATGTTATCTCATTTTATGAGTAAGATAACAAGAAACTAGAGGTTAAGTAGGAGTTGATGCAAATCAAGTACATCAAGGCAAAGAGGGAAGATGCGAAAGTCAAATTTCAACTTGATGAGGCTTATGGAGATTATGGAGAGCTGGATGATGAACAGGGACAAAGAAAAAGGCCAAGAACAAGAGGATTGAAAAAGGCCTCAGAGCTTGCAAGACAAAAAGAGGCAAAATTGGAGGAGAAACTCACTCTAAATGAGCAATTGGTCAAGGACATAGCTAAAAATAGAGAGTCTTGGCTTGAGAAAGTGAACACACACTTGGAGACCCTCTTGGACAAAGAAAATAGAGATGTTCAGATACAAAGGAAAATGGCCAAGTATTATGCAAGGAGAAATCAAGTGGCAAGAAGCAAGCTCAAAAGAGCTCATGGGAAAATTGACAAATTGACCAAGCAAGAGGAGAGAAGGAGACTTGAAATGCCTGCTGAGGCATCCCTACATGCCTCTAATCTTTGATCAGTAATAAAAACACAATTTTGGGCATGATGGAACATTTTTAAGTTTGAAGGAATTTGTTGTGTTTTTCAGTCCATTTTTTGCACAATCATGGAAGGAAAATGTGCAACACCGCTATTTTTTTGGGCATCCAATGGTGAAACAATCAAAATTTTTGGATTCACACTGATGAGTACATGTACCCTGTGAATTTTCTAAGGTTTTGGAGCAGAACTAGTTGACCAAAAGGGCCAGAAACCCTCAAAAAATTACCTTTCTGCCCTCTTTCTCGCCTGGGCACTGCGTGCTAAGCATTGTTGGGAGAATTGACTTTTGATTAGCAAAATAAACTCCAAATGAAAAACTTCAAGATGTTCTAGAAGGCACACAGGCATAGCTTTCCAACAAGCTATTGTGGGTCCAATTTGGACATCAGGAAGGCCTCGAAATGTGCAACTAAAGTTGAAGGGCGCCCCTAGCATTAGCACTGCGCACCTGGCACTGATGCTCCGCGTTTGACAGTTTGTCTAGATTACCACTATTTTGTCCCAGTTTTCACTTTAACCTTGGCAAATCATGATTTGTAATTGATTAGTTGAATGTAATTATGATGCTTCTAGAGCTTACTAGGGTAGATTCATTAGGTAAAATACCTCCTCCTCTCATGGATTTGACTCCCTAAGCTTAGGATGAGTTGTTTGGGCTCTATATGATACTTTTCCTCAATCATTGTAATGGTTGGACTCAATTGGATCCTTATGCTTTGAGTAGACATCATTTTGTATCAGTTTTCAGAAGGAGATTAATGAAAAGTTGCAGCCATTTCTTTGCGATCCATGTGGTATGATCTTCAGTTCATTTTTCTCTATTGTGATCATATGTTAAATTTTTTTTTGTAATTCATCAATCATTTCATTTCTTTTAAGTGGATTATTTCAAGTTGATAGGTAGAACCCATAATTTTTATGCTCTATTTTAAATAAATATTCAGAGTCTGTGTTTTATTCAGTTTAGAAAGAATTTATGTTGTTTACATGCTCTTTCTAGCTCCTCACCTATCTTGAATCACCTCACCAATCAAACCCTAGAGTGCTGAGCCTTGTGCCTACCTTGCCCCATCGAACACCCTGCAATTTTGACCTAATTTTCTTGCCCTAACTGTTTGGCTCCTCTTGATCCAACGAAACCTTTCAAAATCAAATCAAACCTCATGCTACTATACCTAGCCTAATATCATTTTCTTGATCCAGTCATCTTGGCTGAGATCCTTACAGAGAGAGCCCTCTCCTCACCTAGTAGGGCTAGCTACTTGGCTAAGCATGGTTTGTGGTTACCCGACATTGCCTTCCTTTAGCCTAAGGTTCAATCTAGGTGTTAACACCCTACACGATAAAGACCTGTTGGTCTTGATCCAAATAGCCCACAATTCTTGATAGCAAATGCTCACATGCCCTCATCGGTGGGTTCCCTACCAACTTGAGAACCCCATAACGAGCCAATGCCCCTCGAACTACCTAATACCCTTGGATATCAAACCAAAGAGTATCTAAGTCTCATTCACACTACTCTACCATATTTGCAAAACACCACATGTCTTGTCAGTTCAGAAAAGAAAACAACAGGCTACACTGATCAACCTACAATCCCCACCAAGCCAGCAGATCAACCCTCCTCAGCAACAAATCATAGTTTTAGGAAAATAAAGTGCGAGCTCGCAAGTTTCTAGTTGTTTGCTATGAGCTAGCTCACATTTGTGGATCCATAAAGTGCAATGCGACCGTGAGCGAGGGCAAGGGTCCCCTAAGGAGCTGCTAGGTACCCAAAATCGGGAAATAAACCAATGGAATTTAAGAGATGAATAAGACCACCTGCCTAGAAGTCACAGATCCTAATTCCAATAGTCACTTTTCCTACTATGATCTCCACACAAGTTAGGGCCTTTTCCTCCTCTCCACATTCATGATAGGTTACTTAGCAAATGAATCCAAACTGGGTGGGGGGGGTGGGGGAATGTCCTTTCATTAAAAAATCCACAATTTTTCTGTCACCTATTGCAACTAGACTGTAGCTCAATTGATGAACTATCAACACCATTGGAAAGCTCTCATAGATATCTATAATGGGTCTTCCTTAGTTTTTGATGATTTGACACTTCACCTAGAAACCATTTTTCCAAGAAGGGTCACTTCGTCGCCTCTCAAAATTAAATTTCGTCATAAAGGGACACTTTTACTTTGAGTTCCAACTTCTCTTAATACTTGTCATACCATATGTCAATTTTCGTCATGAGTGACCATCATTTACTCATGTTCCCATGGTACCCATCAGGCCTAGTCTGTGTGGCAGCGTCATGAAGTCACCCTTGTTCAGAGCATCTGCGATGAGTCAGCCTTGCATTCTTGGAGTCTATTTCATGTCCCATCATATCATGTCACAACATTCGATCCATATTTGTATACCTTTCATCCTATGTTTCCCATTTTGGCCTCTAGTCATACTGTCCCCATCCCCTCCAGAGTTGAGTTAGTTGCTGCTAGGTCAACCATGCACTTTATGCTCTAAAAAGGGAAGTCATCTATTTGTCCCTCAGTCATACTTTTCACATTATCCCTGGTGTTAGTCCATCATTCACATTACTATTTTCTCGTGTGCTTTATTTGAGGATCATCATTGCGTCATCTATTGTGGGCCCTATTTTGTCAACATCAGCTCATTTATTCCAGAATAATGGCCTAGAGGGTGGTGTATCTCGGTTCCAGCTTCCGTTCTTGTTCAGTGCCTTAGATTGAGCAGAGGAACTCATTATTTCCCTATGACTTGATCATTTCGTGATCGTGATCCATACACTTGATAGTTGAGTGATGTAGTAGATTGTCCCAGTGATTCCCAGGTGTATGTGAGTTGTTTCAGACCTGATTAGGGGATCGCCTTTCATGTAGCGTCCCACATGCCCAGATGCATACCTACTATGCTATAGCCTCAGATGCAGTTCCGCAGATTTGATGGGTTCAACTCCCACTGAGCATAGTGTTCATAGCATGCACGTCTCCTTGAGATGACCCATTCCATTTTACAAAGCCCTTCCTTGTTCAGCAAGGCTTCTCCGGTTGTTCTACCCTCCCTCCCAACCTTTTTTTGAGGGAAGGGGCTTTGTATCTCATGTACTCAGATATTACTGAATTCAATCCTAGCTCAGGTTTTTACTAGGTGCATTAGTATACGGGATACATTGTATTATTTTCTGGCTCTATTATGCCAGCATTTCATGTACCATTCAACTTGTAATTTATTGCTCAATTTCATATTTCTGGGTGAACCATTATTTTTTTACTAAGTTATCTCAGAAGGTATGGGTATGCCTCCCCTACCTCATTGAGGTATGGTACCACAACATAAAAGGAGACTTGCATTATTCTCTACCCCTCTGTCACTATCCTCTCTCACCTTCACCTTCACTGGTATCTCTCTCTATCTCCTTCACTCCCCTACGTTGTCTAAGTGATTGTGTCTGTACAATGTACTTCGGACATATGTTTTTCTCCTAACACTCGTACGTTGGGGGCACAATATGTTATCACCAAAAAATTGATCATATAGCATAATTTACTAGATGGAACAATGTATACCATGTAAAGCCAACTCTAACCTAGAAAAAATTCTTTCACCGTGAGAAATTACCTAATAAAGCACCTTTATTAAGTAATTTATATTTAAACCCATGAAGAATAATTAAATAAATCACTATTTATTTGATTTTCTTCTAGTAATAATTAATTAAACCATTGTTTTATTATTATTCCTTGTTAAATTTGACCCAATCATGGAAAATAAATAGATAAATCATTAATTATCTTATTTGTTTCTCTAAGAATAACTAATTAATCATTAATTAATTACTATTCTTTGTTAAATTTGACTAAAACCCTTAGGAATAATTAAATCAATCATTATTTGTTTATTATTCCTTAACTAATTCATTAAGATAATAAATAAATCATTTATTTATTTATTATTTCTAAATAAAAGTTTAAATACTTTTTTCCCTCCTAAACAAATATAATAAAATATTCCAAGTGGTAATTCTAAGAATGTGATCAATAATATTTTATTATTGCTCATTATTCGAGGATAGGTCAATATTTTGTTATAAATAGAAGGGTTTTCCATTCATAATTCACTTTTGATTATTTTCATTGTTTCACTCGCTGTTGTAACTCTGATTATTTTCATTTTCGCACGCCATATTTTTGTTGGGTTTATGCATTATAAAGGATAGATACTCTATAGAAGTTGATGACATTTGAGGATAGCCAAGAACCCATCCCATAGAGGGGGACTTGTAACGTTTATCTGTTCTCTTCACATATGTTATTAGTAAATTATTCTTTAGATATCTGGTTTCCATTGGATGTTTGGGGTTATTACTCTTGCTTTCACTATTTAACTATGATCATAGCATAGATCAAAATTTTGCAGGTTTTCGATCAATAGCTACAGATCTACAATGTTTAGCAGTCATTTATATTCTTGAGATTGTCTCTCATCCACAATCTTAAGTGGATTCCTTTCGTGCATCATTGAGAAGAAAACACTACATCATTCCTATTCCATTTTCCCTACCTTATCTTCCAAGTGCGTTTGCTTGGTTATCTCTAAGAAGAGGTTCCCATTTATTCTTGGTTTTTTTTTCACACTCCCCCATTTGACCTTATTCTAACTGTTCACAAATAATGTATCTATTATAATCTCTAATCCCCCCTCAAGTATTGTGTCATCTTCCCCCCTTCTTTTGGATTTTGACATACAAGTGACTTCAACAAATCGTTCCTAGTTGACTTTCCAACAAGCTTACATGGGTTGTTGATTTAGGATTGAAAAACAATCTTTTCAGTGATCTCCATATTCATGGTACTTCCTACAATAAAATTTGATCTATTTGTAGTCTATGTGTTGTTCCCATATTTCATCATCATAGCTTATTTGAATGCTTACTATGAGTGGCTTAAGTAGATATAGGTATACACATATACGTTCATATGACGTGTACCATCCCAGATTATTTTTCTTTGATAACATGGAAAATGATACTATAACATTACCAATACCTTCAAGTCTATCCTAATCAAAAAATTTCTAAAGAAGTAGAGTTAGATCCATAAGGGAGCTAAATGGAAATTTCCTTTTTTCACGTTTAATTTTTCTACCCAGGGTTTCATGTATAACCCTACTAAATTTGGAAGATAGGGTCATCCTTCAAATATCAGTCTCTATTTTCCACATTGTCGAAGACAACCACAAAGAACAATTTGGAACCTAATTTGAGCTCATTTTTTCTAGTATTTTCAAATCCAACATATATGAATTCTCTCTGCATGGTAAATTCTAATAGACTTACATATTAGGACATGATCTCTCATATATTGTATTTTTCCCAAACTTTGATGAAATTGATTTCATACAAAGGTGATTTTTATGTTTATGGAAGGTAATACATAATCCTTTTTCCCTTCAATTGAAGACATACCATTTCCTTCTGTCATAAATTGTTTTGCTTCATTCAACATCAAGGAATTCGATGAAGATGCAGTGGCATTCCTACTAGGACTAGTAATTTTGGGTATGCGCCAATTTACCTTGTGCACAAGCCCTTCTACAACATTGTTTAAGGAGGGGCCTATTCCCCCTCCCCTCTCCCATAATGGTGTCATAATTGGAACTTAAAGAATAATTGACGAAAACCATATATTATACAAAGTCTTTCTTGCCAACCATTGCGGAAGCAAATTATGATATAATTTATTATTATTATCATCATCATCAACTAGTGTGTGTGTGTGCGCACACACACTTATATATAGATAGAGGGAGAGAGAAGTTTTGTAGTGGCCCATCCGTAAAAGATAACTAATTATGACAAATACTTACAAAAATTGAAGGCCATTAATCATCAGCATATGGAAGATTTCAAATAGTTAGTTTTAATATATGGAAACTAAGAGAGATGGGGAACTTATCCACACAACGAATATTATAACTTAATTGAGATTTTAGAATCATTGCACTATTTATATCTAGCTGATCACAACCAATTTTTTTGGGATGACTCTATGCCTAACTAAATGCTCAACTATTGTATGTCTCTCTACAAATGGCCACCCCCAAGCTCCCAATCAGGTAACCATGCCAAAAAATCCTTATTTTCCTATAATTCTCTTAGGAAATAATAATTCCTCGTGCCTTCCTTCTCATCGATCAAATAGAAAAATTTGATCAATTTTTTTGCGGATGACTCTATGCCTAATCGAATGCTCAACTATTGTATGTCTCTCTACAAATGGCCACCCCCCAGCTCCCAATCAAGTACCCATCCCAAAAAATCCTTATTCTCCTATAATTCTCTTAGGAAAGAATAATTCCTTATGCCTTCCTTCTCATCGATCAAATAGAACAATTTGTTCAAAAACTGGAAAGATAATCTTCATGAGCACAATCCATGTGTCATAATGAAAATTTCTATTTTTTCTTCTGTTTCTTCAAATTAGCATTTTTTGGAATTGACTTCTTTCCTTATTGATGCTTTTACATTTTATTAAGCTGATTTTTGTTATATTTTTATAATTTCTTATTTATTTATTCAAAACTTTACTTCATTATTTATTAATTTTATTAATTTATTATTAATATTCTCAATTTTTATTTTATTATCATTATTATTATAAATTTAATGCCCTTCACATCTTCCCTCTATGCATAGATAGAAACCAATTGTTTCCAAAATTGAAATATAATCTTCATGGAAGATATCCATGTGTTCATATCCAAACTTTCCATTCTTCTTTTCTTTAAGTTTTGTTTCTAAACTTCATGTTTAGAATAATGATTCTTACTTTTTTTACCATTTTATATTTTGCTGCTTGATTTTATTCCTATATTTTTATCAGATTCCTTTATTTATGTTGGAAAAATAAACTTTTTATTATTATATTATTTATTTATTTACTACATATTATGAATTTTTAGTATTTATTTATTTTACTTATACTTTTTATTTATTTGAATGCATTATTATATACATTTAATAACACAAGGCATTACATGCTCCCCAAAGTTAAGTTTAGTCAGTCAACTTATAAGTTATTTATTTATTTATTTTCTCATATCCAACACTCGGTGTTGAACAAGTATAAGGCCACCCAATGGACAAAAACACGCATGAAAAGTTACATCACAAAACTACGAAATGTGTGAGTAATCTCAAGCTAATATTTCCAACTTTCAGAGCCATGCTTAAATACCCATTGGTGTATAGCAAATCTTGAAGGCTCAAACCTCATCTACCACAACACAAGAATATAATCTAGTACTCACATACCCCAAGCATCACAGAAGGTTGACCCACTCCCTCATAAACTCCTATTATGTAGACCTTGAGGCATCAAAGTCCCACACCTACTTCTGGACATTGGCATCAAAACTCTAATATGAGGCACTCAACCCCCTCAAGATGGTCCCATAACCTATTGACATTAATATAAGGAAAAATAAAAACTCGAATGTGTATTTTATTAAGTATGTACCCAACCCATAAGATGCTACATATTCTCCCTCATTGGTATAAAGCCCCACAATATCATCAAATGACCGGGCTTCTCAACCCATTTGTGGATTTACCACCAGTCACCACCTCTCAATATGTAGTGAGTGCATCAGTTATAACATTGTCATATTATATGAATAATACACATGCCAACTTTTGCACTCCATCATGAGAATAAAAAACCATTATTATTAGAATAACATGAAATTACCACATGCCATAAAATCATGAACATATATTTTTCAAATATATGCAATTACTTCAACATAGAAAATGGAACCACATCTTAATATAATAATGTTACAAGGGAGGAAGGGAAAAGAGGTAACTTAGGAATTTTATAATGGTTCTAATGAATGGTAAGCTCCTAACCATAACCATCTTGGAAGGAGGAGATGATAGAAAATAGTTATAGAAAGATAGTAAAAGTGAGTGATTACGGGTTTCAAATATGAGTATAAGTAACCAATAAGAAGCAATAGATTGTCCTTGAAAAGGATGGAACATCATTTTATTATTTATTATTTATTATTTATTTTATTTTATTATTATTATGACCATTATTATATATTTATTTAATAATATAAGATATTACATATTACCCTTGTATAAAGAACCACATCCTAAAATTAAGTTTATTCATTCAACTTATAAGTTATTTATTTATTTATTCTCTCGTATTGAACACATTGTTGAACTAGTATAAGGCCACCCAAGTGACCACAACAAACATCAAAAGATACATCACAACACCAAGGATTGTGTGAGTAATCCCAAGCTCTTCTTTCCAACTTTCGAACCCAATCTTAACTCCCCATTGGCTTATACCAAAGCCTTGAGGCTTAAATCTCATCTACCCCAATACATGCATATTATATATTACTCACATACCCTAGGCATCTCAAATGGCCAATCCACTCCCTCAAAAAATTGTATTAAGTACAACCCTAGTCATTGCTATGCCACACAAACTTCTGAACTTTGGCATCATAACTCTAATAGGAGGCACCCAACCCCCTTAAAATGTTCCCATAGCCAAAGAGATTTATACAAGGAAAAATAAACACTAGCATAAGTCATTTATTAATTATGTCTGCAACCCTTGAGATGTTATATATTCTCCCTCGTAGGTATATGCCCCCATAATATTATCAAATAAATGTCCTTCTCAACCCATTGGTGGATTTCCTATTAGTCACCACCCCTCATGCAGCCATTCGATTCATTATAACATCATCATATTATAGGAAAATAATCTGCATGCCAACCCTTGCATTCCATCATAATAATAAAACATCATTATTATTAATTTTGCAAGTACCACATGTCGTAAAATCATGAACATTACTTCTAGATAGTAAATAGAACCACATGTTAATATAATAATGTTACAAGGGACTAAAGGAAAAGAAGGAACTTAGGAATTTTTTAATGATGCTAATCAATGGTAAGTTCATAATGATAACCATCTTGGAAGGAGGAGATACATAGAGTGGAGTTATAGAAAGATAGTAAAAGTAAGTGATTACAAGTTTCACAAATGAGTTTAAGCAATAAAAAAGAAGCAATAGATTATCCTAGAATGTGATGGAAGACTTTGGATTTTTGGAATCATCATGGTTAAATCACGTAGCACTTTTCAAGTATTTTTTAATGAATAGCCTTGTGAAAAATGGTTGAGAAATCACAAAAGTCTTTCCACATAAGAAAGTTATAAGTATCACTATAAGGTTTAAATAGGGATAACACTTATGAGGGAGTAAATATTATAAATCAACAAATGAATATTGGATAATGATCAAGGTCATTTTAAGGAATTGCATGAGGAATGGGAACATTAGAATACAATGGAAATAAACTCGTTAATACTTGTATTATGGGAATAAAGAAGATGAAATAAAACTTTGGAAGATTTTGCAAGAGAAAAAATGGAAAATGCCTTAGCATAAAGGTGGTATTTTCAATGTCAGTCCAAAATTAGTGATATTTGAGGAGGGTTCTAATGTCATTAACTACAATATGTACTTTTAGAATTGGAGTATATAATCAATGCGCATAAAA
>APFE031663125.1:13872-36587 GCA_000404065.3 Pinus taeda | reverse complement strand
GATATACATGATCACAAATGTCTATGGACCTCAAAAGCAAGAAGATAAACTCAAGCTTCTCACCTCCCTTGAGGAACTGAGAGCAAGACACCCTAATATGCCCTGGATCGTTGCAGGAGATTTCAATATTATAAGATCTCTTACAGAGAAAAAAGGTGGTATCAGACAGCTAGGCAGAGACTCCATGGCCTTCCAGAACTTCATAAGGAACATGGGGTTAGTGGCCACTGAAATAATAAATGGGAGCTTAACCTAGAACAACAAAAGGGGAGGGATTTCACAAGTCGCCTCTAAGCTAGATAGATTTATTATTTTAGAGACCTCTTTCTTTCAGGCCCTACCCTGTCAACTTCTATTCTTCCCTTTGGAGGTTCGGACCATAAGCCTGTACAGCTGGAAGCCACTTTTATGGGTACAACAAGAAAAATACCCTTCAGATTTGAAAATGCCTGGCTCTCTCACCCTGAATTCACCAGCAATATTGACAAATGGTGGAGAGAGGATTTGAACATTCAAGGCACTAGAATGTTCCTGCTCCAACAAAAACTTAAACATATCAAATCCAAGCCTAAATATTGGAACAAAAAGGAATTTGGAAATATCTTCAAAGCAAAAAGAGAAGTTGAGCAGAAACTCTAGGAGATCAATCAGATCAGCATCACAAATGGCTTTACTCAGGAGCAGAAAAAGCTAGCTGACTCTCTACAGGAAGAATGGGAAGATCGATGCATGCAAGAGGAGATTTTCTGGAGATAGAAATTGAGGGTGCAGTGGATTAGAAAGGGAGAAAGAAACACGAGGTTCTTTCATAAATCCATCATGGATCACAAGGCACACAACAAAATCACAAATCTCAAAGATTCTCAAGGGATAGAAGTTGTCTCTCACAAAGATATGGAATCTGTCCTTGTTCAACACTTCCTCAGTATAATAGAGGAGCCTCTAGGGGATACATCTAGACTCATCAACAATTTCACTCAGTACATCCCCCAGCTGGTTACTAGAGAGGACAGCCACAATCTGAACAGGTTAGTGTCGGAAGAGCAAGTCATTGAAGTGACCAATGAAATGCAAAATGGAAAAGCTCTAGGCCTGGATGGGTTCAATGTAGACTTCTTCAAAGCCTACTGGAAAACAGTCAAACAGAATATCCTTGAGGTGGTGGAAGACTCAATAAGATCCAAAAAGGTTCTGAAGGCTCTTAATGCTTCCTTCATAGATTTGATCCTAAAACAGGAAAAGCCATGACTCCAGATGGCTTCAGACCCATAGCTTTATGTAATGTGGTGTACAAATTTATTTCCAAGGTGATCACCAATAGACTTAAGCCCCTTTTACCAGCTCTCATCTCAGAGGAGAAAACAGACTATGTGGAAGGAAGACAAATCCTCATTAACATCATCCAAGCTCACAAGGTGGTACACTCTCTCAAAAGCAACAAACAAGTTGGTATGATCATTCAACTGGATCTAGCGAAAGCTTACAACAAGCTAAGTTGGTCTTATATAAGGGTAGTTCTAAGAGCCTATGGCTTCGACCAAAACTAGATAAGATGGCTTATGGCACTAGTTACCATGACCTGTTTTTCCATCTTGCTCAATGGCGCTCCTTCAAGAACCTTCACACCCTCCAGAGGTCTCAGACAAGGGGATCCACTCTCACTCTTCCTCTTTGTTCTCATGATGGAAGGGCTAGGCAGAGTGATTAAAATGGCAAATGTTGAAGGAAGAATCCAAGGTATCAAACTCACCTTGGATGGAGTGGCAAATACTCATCAACAATTTGTGCATGACACAATGCTGCAGGGCATACCCATAATCAGGGAAGGCAGAGTGATCAAACAAATCTCAAATGACATTGTGATCCAAGTGGATCTCAAGACATCAGGGGAATGAAAAGGCTTGAAATTCAGAGTGGCGAAAAGAGAAAAATCTTGGCATCAGATCAAAGTTCCCGTCGCCCTGATCCCAATGGCGTGAACAAGAATCCAATTTGAGTCTGGATGAAGGAACTAGGCTCAGTCAAAGTTCACGTTGACTCGCCTAGGTGGCAGGCCTAATGGAGGAAAGATTTCGTCAAAACTGCTCCTAGATTTCAGCCACCTTGGGCCGAAATTCCGAGTAAAATCTCGGTCTCGTTAAAAGGCACTCTTTCGACAAAGGTTTACTAAATTCAAAATATATCACCGCCCACCTAAAACCATAATATGTATACCATAACTGCCAGACCACCACCGAGTTGACCACATAATATTTTGGTTAAGTTTGGGGTGGCACGGTTGGCATACACCACCAGCCAACCCACAAAATTTGGTTTACACCACGTAATTGAAACAGCCTGCCAGCACCAAAAACCGCAACACGACGAGTTCCCAACTGCCAAACCACCGTCGGATTAACTGTTGGTTCAATTGTCAAGGGGCGTAGAGATAGCATGTCAATGACCACTGGATTATGAAACAGAAAGACCACCATTTGGAGTCCGTCTTGATATCATCGTCGTGACTGCCCATTCAGTTGGCACGAAGAGATACGTGGGGCTTGGGTAGGTGGTCCTGCCACCCAAAGTCGCCACTTCCACCCAAGTTTGGATTTTTGTATACGGTGGGTACAAAATAACATATTATGTGATATGGTGGGTGCTATGTCAGGTTAAAAATATCAGACCATATGTTATTTTCATATATGGGATATGTATATGTTAAAAATTAACCCATGTGCACTATTTTTAACACTTAACCACCAGACCTCCACACCTTATTTAAAAACTCAAAACTTCTACCAATGCAGGGAATGAGGAGGAAGAGGAGAGCCATTGTACAACAGTCTAGGCACACAAGTCGAGACAGATTCTTTAGAAACCACTGGTGGTTTTTTGCTGAGGCAAACTTGTGCAGGGGGTTGATTTTTGCCCAAGACTCAGAATTGGGAAAATTTTATATCATTTTTACACCTCTTGGCGATAAGAATTCAATGGTGGTGTCAGTTTCTGTAGCAAAACTCTTCAATTTTCGAGAAATTTCCAGCATGGAGGTATAAAGCTCCATTTTTGTAATTGATGAATGTAATTTCTTTCTGATGCCATTTTAATGAATGAAGGCCTCCCCATTGATCGAGCAGGGCCCAGAGACATATTCTAGGAGGGACGAATTCTGTTATCAAACTTTGTGTTCTTCTTGTCTTGCTCATGTGTTTCTTCTTCTTTTGTTCACATGTGCACACTTAATTTCTCTTTGGTTACGCTACAAACTATTATGTAATTCTTTTAATACATCTATAAATAAAAGACAACATGGATCTAGTGGTATCAGAGCAGGTGTTTTTAGATGTGAATTTCATGTTTGTATGCTAATGAGAAATAGGCTCCGAAGAGGCGAAGGAGAATTATAGTCTTTCAATCCCAAGGCGGGGCATGCACATTGAAGGAGAAACATGGCAAATGAAGAGGCTCGGTATGAGGAGGAGTTCAATTTCTGCAAGAACTTCTATACAATGATAGAAAGACTTGGTCAGTTGCTTGTAAGACTAGAAAAAGCAGAAGGGAAGAATCCAGAAGAACAAGGTTCCATACATGGAGGTGATGGAGGAGATCCCCCTCCTTCTCCTTCTCCTTCTTCCCCTCACCATCATGATAATCGAAATTCAAAAGATGCATCTAAGAAACATTTCTTTAAATTAGATGTTAAATTTGATCTTCCCATGTTTAATGGTGAAAGTAATGCAGAAAAGCTTAATAACTAGATTAGGTAGATTGAGATCTACTGCAGGATTCAACAGATCGTGGAGGATGAAGCAAAGATTTAGTTGGCCTCTTTGTGGCTAACCGGCACCACTCTCATCTGGTGGGAGAGCAAAGTGCAAAGCAGTAATAATGTGGGTAATCTTTATTCCTCACGACCTAATTTCATTTCTACATTAAAGGCACAATTTTATTCATTGGGTTACATGCAAAAAGCATTAATGAACTGGGTATTACACTTGATACACCTGAAATAGTAACTAAGTACATTGGATCGTTACATAGTTACATTAGGCATTCTTTATTGTTGTTTGAACCAACCACCATTGACTCGGCCAGTGTAAAGGCCATCCATATTGAAAACAGGGGAAAAAATGAAAGAGATGATCATTCAAAGAAACCACCTTTCAAACCTCCCAATGGAAAACCTAAAGCAAAATAGAAAGGAAAGGAGAAGAAGACAACATCATCCAAGAAAGAAGAAGGAGAAAAGCCTTATTGCAGTCACTGCAAAAAGGAAGGTCATGACGACAATCACCCTTGGAAAATGCATCCAGAAAAGCGACCGAAGAAGTTTGGAGGAAAGGGAAAACATAAGACAATGGAAGCAGTGCAGAAAGACCTTGGTTTTGATTCCAGAGATGAAGCATTGATCACAGCAGCAGGAACAAAAGGTACTCTTACACCTCATGTTAATTCTGATTCACATGAAGGCATTAGTTTAGTAAATGAGTTCCTTCCTAATGAACGAAAGAGAATTGAGTTATTTCATATTAGAGTTGTGGTAAATCATACTAAAGTGGAAACTTTATTTGATACTAGATCTAGGGAAAATTTTAAGAACCACACTAAATTTATATGTATAATAAATGGGCGAACCCCCATGATACATAGGAAAAATGGAAGGCGATTTTATCACTAATATATATATATATATATATATTGGCGAATCTCTCACTAGATTATATTATCTTGTAAAGTCATGGCGAATCTTTCATTGAATTATAAAATCTTGTAAGATCTTAGAAAATCTTTCACTGAATAATAAAACATTGTGAAGTCTTGGTGAATGTTTTGTTAAAGTATGAAACCATTTATGATAATAATAAAACATATTCATTAAATTGTAATATACTAACATACATGTTTGGAAAACAGAAACAAAATTTTCACTTCCTACAAACAATGTTGCAAGTTTTAGTGGCCGTGTTTGTCATGGTAGGAGAGATTAATGTTTTCTCTACCACTTTTGTCAAGCTACGACTTTTGCCAAGCTATCAAATTTCTTTCTTATTCCATAGACTCCGATTTCAAGATAAACAAAAAACACATCAAGTTTGTTTACCCCAATAGGCCAACAAGTGGCAAGCCCCAACTATATAATATAATGAAGTAGTAGGTATCCCAAAGGCCTGAAGGGGATCTAATGGAAAGAACTGACCATTTTCAGAAGCCTTCCAATCAATATATAAATATATAAATGTAGATTTATTATTATTTTAATTGGAAATCTTCAACTAAATAATAAAATGTAATTAAGTCTCTCCCAATCTAAATTTCTTATTAGCATAATGCACTACCTTCATACCATTTTTAACAACGTTGTAACCTATAAATTAGTTTCCTTTTTGGTGCACAATATCCACCTTTTTCAAAAATATCGTACAGTGACCCAACCCCTACAGATCGTTACGAAAAACTAAGAATAGAAGAGAAGATGAAAGGTTGTACAAACTAGCATATTTTTCAAACAACTAATCCAAGATCAATACCTTAACTTTTTCATGAAGATATCATATTGAGAATGTTTGAAAAATGGTGGGAAATCTGGGAAATGACTATGTCTTTTCTATGAAGGTGATGTGGAAAGAGTTACGATTTCATTGTTTTGAATTTTTTTTGTTAAATCAGAATAACCAGTATTAATGGAGATATCAATATTTTTTACTAAATTTTGTGAAGTGACTAAATGTAGCTTTAACCATTGATCTTAAGAATTTTTTTACAATATAATTTCCCAAGTCTATTTAATATCTTCATTATCATACCCCGAATGCGGGTGACAGGACAAGTGTTAACGAGGAGCCACATGGTCGCCATGTGCTACCTCGTGTCTAAGCAGCGCATTGATTATACCCTTCGTCACCATGGAATGTCATTATAGGGAAAGAGGCAGGCATTCAACGCGCGTTATGTTAATATGGTGCGACTACAACTTGCAGCTGGGGCGTACAGGTTCCAAGGGAATAACTGTGTTGCTATTAAGGGAGAAAGGCCGAGACATGGAGAATAGTCTTCTGTTTGCAACCTCACCCTCCAGGTTTCTAATCCTGTTGGTAACACCTACGTGTTTAACTTTGGTTGTTGTTTGGGCTCAATTGGGTGGTGGCTCTGGATAGTGGGGCGCAGCATCAATTTTGCACCTATACCTATATCCGCCCCTGCAGCCCCTGCAAAAATGTTTAGACGAAGGGGTACTGCTCGCGGAAAGCCGTCTCGCCCTTCAGCCTCACGACTCCGCATTCATTGCTGCCGCTGCCATTGCCATAGAGGAGTTCAGGCCATCCCCATCCAGGTCAGCCAGTTCATGGACTCGAGTGGTCCTAATCCTGAACAAGGCCCTTCACCTGCATTCAAGTCTGCCATCTTCACTTTTGGCAGCTCGAAGGACAGACCCCGCATCAATGCTCATGTATCGGTCTTATTTCTCGAGGAAACTTAGGACGAAGATGGAGGTGCAAGTAGTATGGAGAGGATCCCAGATGGAAGCTTGGGCGGGGAAGAAAAGATACCTGTGGAGGCACCTGGGCAAGCTCCTAAAAGCCCTCACGCTCAGAAAGCATCGACCTCGAAGGAAGAAGCTGTGGAGGATTGGGACTCTCTGCAGGAGAAATATGGTTGGTGCAGAGTGGTTAAGGAAAAGCCTCCCGAATAGCCCTTAGCTAGACCACATTCTCCTCACCCAGCTCTATTCAGGTTCTATTTTGGTTCTCCCTGGTTCCGGTTCTATCCACGGCTATAATTTTTGTTTTCTCTGGCTCAGGTCCAATTCAATGTTTTCTACTACTAATTTTGTTAGGCTTGATAGGGAAGTCTTTGAATATCGTTTGAGGCCCCTGTGTGGGATGTATATGTTTTGCTCCAATGCCCCTGCGTGGGTGGTTTTGGTATGCTATCGTGCCCCTGTGTGGAACTACTCTCTCTGGTCGAGGTCTTGTTTGTGTTTTAATGGCACATTATGGGTTGTTCCAGTATCGTAGTGATGCCCCTGTGCGGGCAGGTTCTGTTATGTGATAGCCAAGCCCACAACGCCACTGTTGGCCTTGGGCGCAATGTCATCTTGAATGTAAAATTTTCACTGTATATAATATAATAGCTAGATTTACTGAGAAAAAAAGAAAATATCTTCATTATCATAAAAACCAACCTATATCCATCTTAACTGCACATCTACCACTCTTCGAGGAATGGAATCTATTTACCCCTCCCAGCACTTGGTAGACCAGAAAGTAAAATGGATCTAAGTTGATAGAATTTCCCCTTTAAATATTTTATGCTCACATGAATACCATGGTATTACCATGGGTCAATACCATGGGTTATCATAAACCTGGAGCTTAAAAACTACTATTAGTAATTTATAAAAATTAATAAAAATAATAGTTGATTTTTATTTTATTTTATTATTTTAACCAAGTTAAAATGTTTAAGTGACATTAAATTACAAGATCCATTTTTACTCCCAAGGCCTAAGAGGGACCAAATATTTTTTCACTCTATGCTAGTTTGCAAGTCACGATATGTGATCCAGATTAAAGATGGATCTATGCTAGGTTAATTCCCCCCTTTAAATAGGCTACCTTCCATGTGAATACCATGGGTCAACACCATGTCCCATCTTTATTTTTATTAATATTAATATTAGGGTTAATAATGCTTTTTTGCATGGTATTAATAATAATTTGGCGCATAGGCTTCACCTAAATATAACACATTTTTTGAGTGTTCATAAATATAAGGTGGCTTATGGAGTAAGTATAAAAAATGTTTTATTTATTTTCCATACCTCTCATTTATTTATATTTTTATTAATCTACCATACCTTTTTGATAAATATGGTATTTGGCCCATAAGATTCAATTAAATAAAACCTCTTTTTTGAGCCTTCTTAAATAGAAAGAGTGTTATGGAGTAAATATAGAAAGAGGTTTTATTTATTTACCATACCTCCACTTTATTTATATTTTATTTTATTTACACGCTGGCATATGGAGTAAATATAAAAAAATGTTTTATTTATTTACCATACCTCTCATTTAATTATATTTTTATTAATTTACCATACCTGTTTTATAAATATGGTATTTGGCCCATAGGATTCACTTAAATGAAACCTCGTTTTTTAGCCTTCTTAAAGAGAAAGAGGGTTATGGACTAAATATAAAAATAGGTTTTATTTATTTACCAAACCTCCACTATATTTATATTTTTATTATAACTATCATTAATACATTTTCTTGAAAATGAGGGTGAATGGAAGATTGTAACTCCTAATTTCAAGGTCTAAATTTACTTTTTTTACCCTCTCCGATAAAATAAGGTGGGCTATCCTCCATACCTAATTTTTTTATAAAATAAATTTGAGGTCATTTGTAACAATTTACTATGATACAAAATATTTGCCCAATAAAATTATGAAACCCCTTAATTTAGCCCAAGGGCGAAAATTCAACCCTAAAATTTTCCATGATGTTATCCTTTAAAGTCCCTATGAATGCATAAATTCTATGCTCCTCTCGAATATCATTTACTCTTAGATTAGATTTTTGGAAGTCCTAGATGTGCTTCACCATTGAACCCTTTTGTTTGAGATTTATCAATTGGCTGAAGAAGGTGTTTCTCTTTTTACCCTCATAATGTGCTATCATTTCCTCCGTAAAAATTGACCTAGTGACAAGTGGTTTATGAGAAAAAATCCATCGATACCATACAAACTAGATTTGATCTAAATGTAAAGATGCATTATGTACCTTTTGTGTGTTTGACACATCATGTAGGTCAAAGAATTGCTCCATCTGTAGTACCCATGTCACTAGATCCTTGCCATCAAATTTCCTCATATCAATATTTGGAATGTGGTTAGTCTTCAACCTACTAAGTGAGTCTCTAAAATCATAATTTTTATTCCTTTTTTCCTCATCATGATTTTTGTAGAGTACCTTGTCACCACTAGGAAGAATTTCTTATACAAGTTTTGTCAAACCATCCTTCAAACAATCCAGGTCCCTTTTCAAATCTGTTTTTTAAACCATCCTTCAAACCTTCCATCTTGAAATTCATCATTTCTTCCATGTCAAATTTCAAACCATCCATCTTAGCTTCTAGTTCATTTCTAGTTACTCTTTATGAGAGTGAAATTTGTTGCACTTGATCTCACAATTTTGATATATCATGTTGTATTTTTTCCTCTTATTCATGTGGCATGGAAGACATTTTTGGTTTCTTACTAGTTGTGTCCATTTTTTGTTTTAAGGCATTTTGAAATCAAACAATGATATATATGATTCACTCTTCCCTTTGAATCACTTCAAATTAATTTTTTAGACAAAAATTACGCAAAATTTAAAAAGCATGCACCTTTTTCTTGCTTTCTAGCAGCTAGATATTGAAGTTGTTGTATCTATGCAATTGCAAATCTCCCAGATCTAATAATTTTTAATGTATTATTCCTCTATGTCTTATTTCCAACCCAACAAGTTAGACCAATATTAGATTCTTCAAAAAAGAGTTATGCCCAATCTTCCACGATGACCTAATTATAGACTGGTTCGGTAGAGAAAACTTGTCTGGAGAGGCATGCATCATGTTTCCTCTTTCCGTCACCTTTTTTAAAAATTCAAATCCAATGCTCAGAGATAAATTTATGATGATTTTCCCTAGGTCACCTATTTGAGATGGAATTATGGATCCTGTAAAATCCTTAACTTCCTCTGCTCATATCTATGAAAATATAGTGAGACAAGATATTACATTCATACATGAAGTTTGGCAAGATTTATTTTCTATGTAGTTTCAATTTTAGTTCCTGAAACCTTATATAAAAAACGTTATAGAGAAAATTCCATGATCACCTTTTTAAATCACCAAAACCCTGGAATCCAAAGGTCTGATGCCAAATGTTATGCAACCAACTCACAAATAGATAGATCAATGACTAAAATATTATCCTCTTTGAGGGGGAAACCTCCTTTATGTTACATAAATGAAAAATTCTTGGATGATATCAGTGAAAATACCTCCTTTTTATATATAGGAGTCTAAGGGGTCACAATATAAGTAGAGCCTACATAACAATAATAATGTAAGGGAACAACCATATCAATAGTGGGCTTCTATGGGGCATAATAACAACATGGGGACTACATGGTCACAAAAATAAAAATAAGGGGGTTGCATTAACAAGAACAATAAGGGGTTACACTAGTATTATAGGGACCTAACAGATAGAGTATGGATAACTGAAGAATGCTCTTTTTTTCTTTGAAACAAAATGTAATTAATTTACAATAATTTTCTTCCTAAGTAATTCATAATAAAAAGGTAAAGGTGAGATATATTTTGGAAATTTTAAAGGCTCTTTTTCAAAACCATACAAACATATTAGGGAGAAATCTTGATAAAGGAACCAAATTCCTATACTTTCCTACTTCGTAATTCTAAGGATTTTTTTTTTTTTTGTTTAAAATTTTGCTTGAGGCTTCTCTAATGAGTTGACTTTCAAGTAAAAAAAAAACAATTTATGTATTGAGCGTAGGAGTTAGGAAGGAATTATGGATAAATTACACTAGTCCATTGGAAAACTTCTTATTCTGTATTATTTTCATCTTTAATATCTATTAGTAGTTTAGTAGATAATAAATAGGAAGGATAATTAAAAGATACCAAATGGACCATGTGTGTGCACGCACAACATGAGCTGAATGGAATAGCAGTAGAAAGGTCAAGCGCAATAGCTTGGACTAATTATTTTGTAAAATTGATCATCTATTGGCCAGGGCTCATGGTGATAAGCTGAGTAGACAAGAAGATAAACTCATCTATTTTCAAATCATCAACTAGTCGCAAAATTATAAAGAAAAGGGATGCCAAGATCTAGTACAAGGGTTTCAACAAATTTCCAATAATAGGGAATTGTAAATTAAATTGGGGTGATGGTTTTGGAAGTGTCTCCTAAAGAACTCGATTTTATCTTCTTCCACCTAGATAATGAATTCCTTGTGTAATCCTTTATTTATTATGTTGATTACAAAAGCGAGGATGTTGAGAATTTTATAAACAACATCTTCATTAAGCTCTAGAAAGACCTTATGATCTGAAGGAGAGATGATGGCTTGAGGTTTAGGTTCAAAATTCTTGGTGAGCATGAGAGTAGAATCTGGTCAAAGTGGATAGGGGAAAGTGTAGCCGCTAAAACCCTCGATTTAAAAAGACACATGTCTTCATTAGATATATTCAAAGGGGAATTCAAGGTTTTTTTTCATATTAAGGACAAATGTTAGATGTTTATGGGTATCCCTAATGTTGGCTAATTCATTTACTAAGGCCTCCTTCGATGACACTTCTGAAATTTTTCCACTCCTTAGAAACTATATCAATGGACAACTAACGAATGTAAGAGTAAAGGAGAACATCTTACCTGGTGGGTGGTGATAGTGTTCAAGTCTGGGGACTACATACAGAGGGAAATTATCACCACTCTTGGGTTTTCGAGCAACATGTAGGGAGAAAATAAGAAGCACGAGTAGAATGATGAAAAGTTGGCAAAAATCGATTTTAGTTAGGTAAGGAAACTAATTAATGAAATAGAACATTTTTCACATCACATTTGGCAGGCTTGGAGACCAAGTGAGGGTCCCATCCATCGAGCAAAGAATATGTGTTAAGTATCTTGAAAGTTATGACTTGGTGGATGTTGATGTGTATGTGATGAACAATAGAGATTACATTGGGTCGACAAAAATAGTTATCATTCTTGCTTGTTTGGACTTGATGTAACCCGACAACCATTAGATGAGTTTTGAATGAACGATTATGATACATCGGGTATGAACTCGAGGTTTATCTCCTATGCATGTTCATATTCCATGGGGTAATTTGGTATGTTGGTTAAGTTTGGGGTACTCTGATTACTAAAAAACTAATATACACTTACGTTCATCTAGGATAATAAGGCTATTGAAATCTACATAGGTTACTTCCTAATGGATTGTTGTGAACTGTTAATCTTAGGAATGTGCATGATTAAACATAAGATTTTCACGCTCAGTACTATGCTCCCCCTATTTAAATAAATATTAAGGATCACATTTGTATAACTTAGAATTATTATTTTAGGAGGTCGGGGGGATAATTTTAGTCAATAATAACAAAATCTATCTGGGGATGATACTCCCTTGTGGAGGATCAAGAACATAGACCTGGTGCCTTTTGATTGGGTCGTGGAGTCTCTCTAGAAATGGGGGCATTAGGTTGTTGAATAGGAAAGCTCTATATAGGAACAAATTTCACACGAGCTAAGGCATGAATGAAACCATGGAGATGCAATATGAAAAAAATTTGAAATCAATTATGGACAAGACCCATAATGATTATGGTATGCTTAAATGGAACATTACCCTTCAAGTTGAAGCTATTGTCTACAACAGGTTGAGATTGAACTAGTTTTGTGCTTAGAAAATGGGAGATGTTCCACATAGGCACGATGTAAGGTGTGAAAATATCCATGGGAAATTAGATAAGTTAATGTGTTTGACGGAAGAAATAGAGGTATGCATGACTAGGATGAAAGACAAACTGACTCTCCTATTAAGGATATATAATATGGTTTAGGAAGTGCACACAAAAGAGACCGTGGGATGCATCCCTTCTCTAGACTTACATAATTTTAGGGAGCATAGTTGAGTTCTTAGATTGATATTCTTTTTGTAATTAAGTCACTCTGTAAATAAGCGTCAATTCTTACCATATTTATTTTGTAAAACTTGTAAATGTTATAAACCTTTATTAGCTTACTGTTTAAATAGCTTGATGAATTATGCATTTTGAACTTAAAATATACTATGAGATTATTGTCTATTAAGAATTATAAAATATGAAGCAAGTATTATTTGTTTACAATGGGCATGTTGTGTTTTAAAATATTTAAATATTTTGAGTTAACAGTGGAGGTGGAAAGTATAATTTTGTTAAGCATGATGTTTATTATTTTCTTATTCTATTGATAATATAGATATAGTATTTTATTTCATTCATTTATTCATCCATTTTACTCTCTCCTTTATCTATATGTGTGTGTGTGTGTGTACAAGAAAAGAAACTATGCAATGTATATCTGCATGATAGTCCACAAGAATGTCTACATAAGTCAAGTGATAAGGAAACTAAGACAATTTTAGTCATGTTATCTAGGGAAAATGGAATTAGTGTCAGCCAAAAGTATAAAATAACTCACCTGATTTAAGTATCCCAAGAAACACATCATCCTTTGACACCCAAGTTTGCTCCGCTACCAACAAGCATCCATACCCCTGATTGAGTCATTCATTTCCCTGTAATAAAGGTTTTCTATCCAACTTATTTTACCTTGTAGTTTTGTCTTTGTATGTGCCTTATTATAGACAATTAAAACATAGGCTTTATTATTTCTTCACATTTATATTTTATTTCCATGCATAGCAAGAAGATATCACACTTGAATAACCCAATGACACTAGCATCACCTCTCTTCTAGCAAGTGTCCATAGACCCAACGAAGTCATTAGCATACCTGCAGAAAGACACTATAAATGGAAGTAGGTAGGCAATGCATTGAAAAACTATTTCCACTGACCTTTCTCTACTTCCAGTGATCATTGATAGCCCCAAAGAAGATACCATCATATACCAATCCAAGATGGATTTGCTATAAATGTGAATAATAGTATAGTGGTGGAACTATCCATGAAGGAGGAGAAGAAATCCATTCACATCCCAAAATTAAGAATCTGAACAACATGAGGGGTCTAATAAGGATTTCAAATTATGTGACCATATCAGGGACTTCTAGATACTGGATGATGGCATTAGTATGGCTTCAGGAATAACCCTCAACTACCAAATTACAAAATAAATAGACCTGATATCTAGTGACTAAATAAAGTCACTAAGGTTGTAAAGTAGCTTATAAAGATATCATTTATAAACTTACTTTATCCTTCACATGCTATGTACAATTATTATTTATTTTTATCGCTTTATATGTGTGTGTGTGTGTGTGTGTGTGTGTTATATTTTAATTTTTTGTTAATTTTATGAATATGTACATATATACATGTAGATTATTTATATTATTATTATTATTATTATTATTATTATTATTATTTATTATTATACTATTATTATTATTTTTACTACTAGAAATACTTAATAGGTAAGGTAATGCTTCATAAATTGGCCATTTACAACAAGGCCAACCTCTTCACTTTCAAAATTCCTAAGGGAGAAAGAATTTTCACCTTCTACGTAGTTGATGACAAAAGGAAAAAGTCATAATTATTATCAAAATTTTCATGTTTACTTGGATCTTCATTCCCTTTGTCCCATTTAAAGACCCAATCAACAAGAAGGAAAGTCTTATCCTTGGCACACTTATTAAACAGTTGGTTGAGTTTAGCTTGGTGTCTATTTATTCTTTCATAAGATTTCTCCCTATCTTAACGCAAATGGAACATGTGATTGATTCATCGTTGAAAATCATTAGGTTCTTCATTTACTTCTTGTAAATTATTCATGACTTTGGCACCGATATAAATAGGAAAATTGACATCTATACCATATACTAATTGAAATGGGGAGGTGCCAACAGAATTCTTCGTGCTTATTCTATCTTCCCATATAGCGTATTTTAATGCTACGTGTCAGTCTCACTTTTTTGAATTAACATATTTCTTTAATATTTTCATTATGTTTTTATTGGTTGATTAAGAAATCCCATTTCCCTCGGGATAGTAGGTCATCAAATGACTAAGTTTGACCTCATAATTATCACTGAAGTTCTAAAAGGTTGTTGAGAAAAAAGGATTAGCGTTATCAACAATGATTTTTTGCAGTAAACCAAAATGCAAGAATATGTTCTCAGTTAGGAATTTCGTAACTACCTTATCACTGATTTTCTTCAATAGAATGGCGTCGACCCATTTAGTGAAATAGTTTATGCCCATGATAATCCAACAATTTTGGATACTGGAAGGGGGATGAATTTTGCCGATAACATATAACCCCTACTACTAAAAAGGGGCCTCCATTATGATAGTGTTGAAGGGTAATGTAGCCAGTTTCTACTTGCCAACAAAAATTTGGCACTGATGAAAAGATCACAGTTTTTTATTCACATAATTGAACAAAGTAGACCAATACAAGCCACTTCTGAGGGTCCTATGAGACGTGTCGTTACATGCGAAATGGCCACCACACGCTCCAGTATGGTTTTGGTTAATTAAATAATCAACTTGTACATGTAATATATAGGTCACAAGGATGCCTACTAGGTCCTTTCAATATAATGTACCATCTACTATATAGTAATTTACAGCTTTTAATTTTAAATAATGATGAGCAAACTTACTCACGTGAGTGGGCAACTAAAGAGCCTGAAGATAGCTAATAATTTCCTTATCTCGCTCAGATGATGCAAAGTTTGGGTTGATTGTGGTATGGTTTGAATGAGGTAGATGCAATTGTGACTTCTTATCATGCTCTTCTTCAGGTACTTCAGATGGTGTCACAAGAGTATATTGGTTGATACCCAATGCATCAAAACTAACATCTATCAATAATTTAGCGAGTCCTTGACTCTTCACAATTTTGATATGTCTTAACTCGATGTCATAATTTTAGATTTTCTCTATCCACTTTCCTGTCTACATTCAGTATCATGTTTTCGCAAAATACCCTTTACTATTGGGTGGGGAAGGTAGATTATAAACCTAGATGGTAAGGTCTCTTCCCTAAATGCCTTTACTGTTTAAAACAAAGCATAAGCCTACTTTTTGACAATGTTATACTTTAGTTTTGAGGATTGTTGATCTGGATTTAAATAAGAATGTAAAAAATTATAGAGATAACCATAAATACAGATATGTAGGTGAAATAATACTTCATTTCATTACTGTAAAATACCGAAATATGATTACAAACAGAAATGGAAAGAAACCAGCTAGGGCGATGGTAGCTTATCTCTCAGAATAGATGTGGCGGCTACATGCCTCTGAACTATGTTACAATGAGGCTCGAAGGACTATTTATTGTTGTGAAACAATGGAAAACCCTTGATATCCCAAAAGCTAACCCTAGAAGATGAAACCCCAAATTGTGGGCCCCGTTTGGGTAAATTGCAACGTCAATATCTCGGGGTTATAACTTTGGCACCCGATTTTCATTTGACACATACAATAGCTCGTTGGAAAGATCTATCCAAGAAATATAACATGGGAAGAGTAACATCGATCCATGGACCCATGTTACTCCCAGATTTCCCAAAAAACGTCATTTAAGGCCTCAAAATAGCTCTGGAAGTTCAGGACCTGAAAAACTGCTAAAAATAATAAATTGTGATACAATTATGAAAACTGAAAAACTAAAAGAGATAGTTATGGGTGGCCACCAAAATCCACCTGGATCATTTATCCCACCTTAGGAAGCAATGTTCCCCATTGCATTGAGTTGCTAAACTTGGTCCCTGGTGAGTTGTTCTAATCTTGGATGTGTCTAGTAATGGTGGGAAGCATGGACGAGGGAGCTACACATTGAGCACTTGGTGCAATCGAAGGAATGGGTGAATGATATTCTTAAAAGAATTGTTTCCTATAGCCTTCGTACTAGTGTAAGGGCCATGTTGGAGTGGTCTAAGTTTCTGATGAGCTCTTGTAAGGCGTTCTTTCTGTAGATGCAACTAGACTTTGTTGCCCACCTGAAGCTTGTGTGGTAACCCTGTGGGTGAGGAGAAGTTGTTCCTGTGTCCTATCATGACCATATCCCTTTGCTATTGTTGTCGCGTAGAGGAACCCTTCATGGGTCTCATGGATGTGGTCACCATGTTCCCCTTACTTTGGGAGTGAACCAGACCAAAAAGAATTTCCTAGTCTAGGAGATGAGCTTGCTGCCTTTCTTGGCAGTGATCAAAGAGGTGGTGGTAGGTGGGGCTACCTCTGGTATCCTGTATAATGAATTACCCAAAGAAATAATGACAGCGTGAATCCTTGACTCATACATAGCATGTCACCTCCACAAGTATGGCTGGCCTAATAATACATCACAAATATCCAGACATGTAACATCACACAATACCTCATTTGTGAAGGGCTTGATGTTGTAGGGAAGGTGGCACTGCTGGCGAAATTTGAGATCTCGTCCTTCATGAAGCCACCCGATATTGTATGGTTTCAGGTGTGGTGTAGTTGGTAGGCCCAACTGCTTCACAACCTTTGTTGAAATGAGGTTCTTTTGGCTGCCACTGTCGACAATGAATTGCAGTGGAAAACCCTTCACCCACAACTATGAGTGGAAAAGACATTCTGCTCCTCTGGATCTTCAAGTTCATTCTTCTAAATCTTGGAGGTGGCAACAGTGAGGTTGGGCTCTGCATCAATGATCTACTTCCCTCTTCCATTCCCCTTGTCAAGTTTTGACTCAGGGTCGCAACATGTATCTAATTCTAAAACCTTGAACTCGGCCACTAGTGACTACTTGGTCCGACACCCACTTGTGTTGTGAGTGGGACTCTTGTGGAACTCACATGACATTCCTATGTCCTTCATCGACTTCGTGGTATTGTTATTTTCTTGCGGCTTCGATGGGTTATCTTGTCCACCCCGCCTTGGCTTTGTCCTTTGGTCTTCGAATTTGCAGATCTAGAGTCTCGCTTCTTCTATTTTAACTTTTGCTCGATTTTGACAATGTATCAGTACATCGTGCTGAGTGAGGAGATGTTCAGTAACTCCATCTCTGCCTGGATGTATCTGTGTAGGCAACCGTGGTATATGAGTACCAGATGCAGCTCAAAATCTTTGATACTCAACTGTGTGCGAAGGGTATGAGAAGTGTTTGTGAACTCCGGCACATCTTGGTCCCTTCCCTACCATAGTGTGGTCCATTTGATGTATTTTTCCTCATAGCTTTTGATAGGTTAGTACTACTCCTTGACAGCATCACGGAATGAATCCCAGTGGGTGAGGCTGAAAATAGTAAGCTGGTATTTTCATCCTTCTGCGCATAGTAGGTTTCCCACTAGTCCTTGACGTTAGGGGCTACTTTGAGAAGAGAGGAAATAATCTTTTCTTGACTCGAAAATTCATGAATAGAAAAATAACCCTATAGCATATTTAAGCATTTATGTATGGCATCTACATCTATCTAACCCTCAAATATGGCGATTTCAATATTAACTTGTAACTTAAAGGGTGTCGCTTTTCCAGAGTAGCTACTCGAAGCCAATGCGCCGCCTATGGGTAGTGACTGAAGGATTTGCACAAAGTTGTCCATTATTGCGTTCCTTTGTTGCTCAAGGGCTTCTATGAGTACGATTTTGATAGGATATCCTGCCCCCTCATCTTTCTTCTCATCTTCCATGCGAGATCATCGAGATTTGCGAGGCTAGTCTTTTAAAGGTTCGACTAGTTCAAGGCCTAACTCCTTATATCCCGACCTCGTTGGGGACATGCAAAGAAAAACAGAGAAAAAGTAGACTTCTCTGATGCCACTAATCTGGATTTAAACAGGAATGCAACAAATTACATAGATAACCAGAAATACAGATATGTAGTGGAAATAATACTTCATTTCATTATTGTAAAATACTGAAATATGCTTACAAACAGAAATGGAAAGAAACCAACTAGGGCAATGGTAGCTTATCTCTGAGAAGAGATGTGGCGGCTACATGCCTTTGAACTATGTTACAATGAGGCTCGAAGGCATATTTATTGTTGAGAAACAATGGAAAACCCTTGATATCCCAAAACCTAACCCTAAAAGATGAAACGCCAAATTGTGGGCCCTGTTTGGGTAAATTGGTTCATTAATTTCCCGGGGTCATAAATTTGGAACCTGATCTCCGTTTGACATGTACAATAGCTCGTTAGAAATATCTATCCAAAAACTATAACATTGGGTAGTGAAACATCGGTCCATGGACACCAGTTGCTCCTAGATTTCGCAAAAAATGTCATTTAGGGTCTCAAAATGACCCCAGAAGTTCAGGACCCGAAAAAATTCTAAAAATAGTAAATTGTGCTACAATTATGGAAACTGAAAGACTGAAAGAGATAGTTGTGGGTGGCCACCAACATCGACCTACATATTCCTCCCCCCTTAGGAAGCAATGGTCCCCATTGCATTGAGTTGCTGAACTTGGTCCCTGGTGAGTTGTATTGCAATCTTGGATGTGTTTAGTAATGGTGGGAAGCATGGTCGAGGGAGGTAAACGTTAAACACTTAGTGCAATCAAAGGAATGGGGGAATGATATGCTTCAAATCATTATTTCCCGTAGCCTTGGTACTAGTATAAGGACCATGTCGGAGTGGTCTGAGTTTCTGATGGGCTCCTTGTTACACAAAAATATCGTCACCATGACTATTTGTAGTCAGTATGGGTCTATCATCACTTATACTGGCCTCCTAAGAAAGTCTCAGACCTTAGCTCTTCATGTCAAGCTTTGCAAATGAGAGAAAGACATTAAAAATCAACAAAACACTGGTTCCGCACTTTCTCTCACTTTTGCCTGCGGGCCCGAACCCTTTGTTCAGATTACCTGCATATCTGCACGCTCTGTCTGTAAAGGGGTGGGTGCGTACCGCTGTAAAATTCAAAAAGGTGCATGTTTATTCTGAAAAACTCACTTTGGGTTAATTCTAGATGTTTCTAGAAGGAATTTTGACGTGGATTGTTCACTCCAAGGTGGTTCATGCATCCCGAAAGACAAGGAGCTAATCCCTTGATAGGAGGAGCTATCCCATTGAAGGAGGGCTTTATCCCTTTGAAGGAGGACCTAGTAACTTCCCTCCATTGCACTATAAATTAAGGCATTGGGTCAGTTGCTAGAGAGGTTAGAAGCTGAACATGTTTTAGGGTAAATTCTGATGGAATTGGGACTTCCTAGTTAAACTTGAGAAGAGAGATCACATACCTTTTGGTTTCATTGGGAAGTAAGTGAAACTTGTCAAAATAGAGGAGAGTTCTTGTCGGACCCTGGGAGGAGCTTGTACAACATCAAGGGACAGCTTGTGAAGTTCTTCTTTGATTTGAATTAATACAATTAGATTCATTTTTCTCAACAAATTGTCTTATGTGGTTTGTTTCATAATCTCCTTGATCATTATGATGAATGTTCTTTATGATATTGGCTTTTCAGGTGCTATTTAATTTATTTGCTTGTTTGTGTTTGCAGAATCACTTCAAGGAAGCTCTTTTGGAGCAAGGGAGCGAGGCTTCAACAAACTTTCTTTGGACCCTAGGTAGGCCTAAAACACTTGTTTTCCTTTGTTTTTAATTGCATATTTAGAGAAAGATAGTTTTTTATTGGCTTTCTTGTCACTAGATATCTTTAGATACTAGGAAGGTCGATCTTGTCCGCAACCTCACTCATTCCGCGTGACAAAATGGCGACTCCGCTGGGGACTTGATTGTTTTCGTTGTTTTTACTTTGACCTAAGAAACTTGTGTTTTTGTTTCTGTTTTTGGGTTGTTTTGTGTGGAATTGGGTGGATTTAGTAGATCTAGGATTGTTTTTGGTTTTCATATATTTAGGAGGATCCCGCATCTTGTGCTTGTATCACAGTGCGTACTTATACGCATGTTTATTTTGCACACAGAGTGTGCACACACCTGTGTAAGCTCTGAACCTGCGGACCCTACTAAAATTTTGAAAAACTTAATTTTTACTCTTTCAATTAGTTTTATTTTGGTTTAGATGTTGTTATCCTCTGCCCATACCTGCATGTGACTTGTTAAAAGCTTTCCTTGGTTTAATTCCATCAGTGTTAGGGTTTTAGGTGAAATTCCTAGAAGTTTTGGTTTCCGGTCATTTTGGTCATGTAGTAGCTCAGAGCTTAGAAGCATAGAAGCCTCAGATCACCTTGGTTTTTACTTGCCTTCTTATGAGTCTGACCATTTGCAAAATCAACCTTTGTTGAGGAATCCATCTTGTGTTTTCTCTTTGTGAAACTTCGAAAAAGCTTGTGTTAAAAGTTTGGTTTTCATTTTTACAAAAGAGAACAAAACATTACTTGTTTTTTGACTGATTTGTGATTCCGGACAAGTTAGTCCTTCATTTGCTTATTGCCAAGTAAAACATCCTTTAAAAAAAACATCTTGTAAGCTTTTACTTCAAGTAGTTTTTTATAGTTTGTAGATCTTAAGATTTTCTTTATTCATAGTTTTCTCAATATTTGTTTCAGTCATAGTTTTGAGTGTTTTTATAAAAATACAAAAATCTCTTTTAAAAAAAGTTTGTTTTGGTAGCATTTGAGTGTTTGAAAGAAAAGGGAAATTTTTGTGAAAATAACTAGTTGTCTCGTTTTGGGTGCATTAGAACAAACACTCTTCTTTTAATTTGTTTGTTAAGAAAGATTTGTGTTTACACATATTTGCATTCTCAAACTCTTTCCTAGCTAGAAGTTCATTGAAGAGAAAAGATTGTTTAATCATCTTAAGTGCATCTTTTTAGTGATTTTGAGTCGAGTCTTCACACCATGAGTTTCATCTCTGCACCTCTTAACTTAATAAAAAACCAATAAAAGTAACACTTAAAGTAAAATCAATCTAGTAAATCTTTTTATTTCTAGGGCTCTATTACACCAACATAGCTTAGGCTAGTGTCTTGGAGTAGGCAGTACTTAACTCTTCAAGATAGTAAATCAAACAAGTAGTTGTATCTTGCGGTAGAAGAGAAATCCAATTGTTGCATCTATGCTCTGGGAAAGCTCCTCTTAAAGCAGAAGCACAAGATCGTGTCCGAACCAGTGTGGGAATCAATCCTTCCTCATTGGGAATGACGCCAGATATTCACGTATTAAAAATGGTAAACCTCAGATTAACCATTATCGAGGAGCCTGGGGTCACCTGTTGGTAAACCTTGGTTTATGTCAAGGAGCCTTCAAGGGGATTAAGCTTGCTACTCTGTCCTTGCGTGCGTATCAGATCGTAGAATGTTCCCCCAGGTATATTTGTTTCTATTGGTAACCATAGTGACCATATTCTATAGGATTCTTCCTATGGTGACGGTGGCGGGAAGATCCCACTGTACCTGAAGCAGACGTTAGCTAGACTCACTTGGATTTTCTGGGGGGTTCTCTTCACTCGAGACGGTTTAGTGGAGAAAGTTGTGCCAGTCTATTCATTAAGCAGGTTGTTGGGGTAACTATTCCAACTGCTATTTTTGTATTGAACTTTGCAACGTTGGATTTCATCACCAACTAGTGTTTTCAGTACGGAAAGTTACTGTTTGTGTGTGACTTGATCTCCTAGATTCTTTAGGCATGTGATTCAATTTGTTTGGTTCTTTAGAGGCTTTAGGTGGTTTTCATTGAGATTTTACTTTGTTTTTGTGTGAAGTAGTTAAATTTTTTTACCGTGGCTAAATTACTGAGGAAGTCCTGTAGACTTTGGGGCCAACCTCCTGAGTTTTCACCAAGCCAGCCGAAAGGGCTACGGGCCCTAGTAACTCCTAAAGATAGTATAGTTGGGTTGCCTGAAAAAGGAGAGTCTTCTTTGGTGGTATATCCTGATTTTTCAACGTTAATAGCAGATTATATTACGCAGTCTGTGTCTGTTTCAGAAGTTACTCGAAGTGTTTCATCTACTAGTGATATAGGTGAAGAACCTGAAATATCTGAACCCGAATCTGAAATTGTTGCTACTCCAATATCAGGGTTTGCCTCTCCAG
>APFE031663125.1:0-12330 GCA_000404065.3 Pinus taeda | reverse complement strand
CTCTTAGGAGCGATAATGGTGGTGAATACATCTCGGACGAGTTCAAGGATTTCTGCAAGGCAGAAGGGATTCGTAGAGAGCTCATACCTCCCCATAACCCACAGCAGAACGGGGTAGATGAGCAGAAGAACAGAACGATTGTGGGTGCTGCACGGGAAATGTTGCATGATCAGGGCCTACCCCTTCACTTGTGGGCGGAAACATGCAATACAGCAGTTTATGTGCAGAACCGTTGTCCTCATAGGATACTTGGCATGAGTACACCTGAGGAGACTTATTCTGGTAAGAAGCTGATCTCTCTCATTTGAGGATTTTTGGTGCTAACATTTACATGCATGTGACGAAGGATGCCAGAAAGAAGTTGGAGCCGACTGCAGAGGTTGGGATATTTGTGGGGTACACTGATACGCCCCACAACTATTGTGTGTATTTTCCAGACAATGGTAAAAATGTTGTGCGACGGGATATAAAATTTCAGGAGGAGAAAGCCATGAAGTGTTCGCTTGAGAGGGAGCTACACTTGCATGCAGATGAGGAGCTATTAGTTTCTAAGGATGAGCTTCAGGACATGGATCAGCCACAGGACGAGGTTCATGGAGTGGAAGAGACCACTCATGCAGCGCCAACCATCAGAGGGCGAAAGCGCTTGACAGAAGCTGAGCGACTGGCTCAAGATGCATAGAAAGTTGTAGGACCACCTACAGCCCAACGCAGGCAGAGACAGTCACCTGATCGGTACACTGGATACATGGCTCTTATGAGCAAGTGTGTTGTGACTGAGCCATCCTCGTTCGAGGAAGATGTGGAGGATCCCGCATGGGTAGACGCCATGGTGGAAGAGTATGATTCTATTGTCAGAAACAGTGCAATGGGAGATTGTCCCAAGACCGGAGGGGAAATCAGTGGTGGGTTTGAGAAGGATCTACAAAGTGAAGCAAGTAGCTGACGGGAGTGTGAGGAAGTACAAGGCAAGATTTGTTGCCCAAGGCTTCTCACAGATAGAGGGGATCGATTATGAGGAGACCTTTGCACATGTCGCAAGGTATTCTTCCATACGAACGATTCTTTCTCTTCAGCGCAGATGGGATGGCACATTCATCAGATGGATGTGAAGACTACGTTCCTCAACGGAGTCATTGAGGAGGAGGTGTACATTGAGCAACCCGAAGGCTTTGAAGTCTTCAACAGCGAGTTGCATGTGTGCAGGCTCAAGAGAGCGCTGTATGGGTTGAAGCAAGCACCACGTGCTTGGTACACACGAATAGACAACTATTTCACAGGACTTGGATTCTCCAAGAGCGAGGCAGATCCTAACCTATACCAGATTGTGGTGGAGGGTAAGTTGCTTATCATTGTACTGTATGTTGATGATTTGATTCTAACGGGTGATGAGCTGTTGATACTTTCATGCAAGAAGGATCTTGCTACAGAGTTTGAGATGAAGGACTTGGGCCTCCTTCACTATTTCCTAGGATTGGAAATATTGCAGCGCAGTGGTGGACTGTTTGTTTCTCAGGGAAAGTATGCTCGGGGGATACTGGAGAAGTTCAACATGCATGGCTGCAAGCCTGTTGATACTCCTCTTCCTGGAGGTTGGAGGAAGGAGGATGCCACTTCGGGAGAAGAAGTGGATGCCACTGTTTATCGACAGGTGGTGGGGTCGCTGATGTATTTGGTCAATACACGACCTGATATATGCTATGCAGTTAACCAGCTTTCACAAGCTATGGTTAAGCCTACCAAGCTCTTCTGGAAGGCGGGAAAGCATGTATTGCGCTACTTGAGAGGCACATCGGGATATGGTTTGTGGTACAGACAGGAGGATGATGTGAAGTTATGTGGCTTCACGGATGCAAATTGGGCAGGGAGCCCAACGGACAGAAAGAGCACATCAGGAGGGGTCTTCAGTATTGGATCGACACCAGTTTCTTGGTACAACAGGAAACAGAGATCCGTGGCACTCAGTTCAGCGGAGGCCGAGTATATGGCAGCAAGTTGGCTGCATGCGAGGCTATATGGATGAGGAAGATCCTAGTTGGTTTGTTCGGTTCTCATTTGGATCCTACTGTGATTTACTGTGATAACCAGAGTTGCATTAAACTCTCGGCTAATCCTGTATTTCATGATAGATTTAAACATATTGACATCAGGTACCATCATATCAGAGATTGTGTGCAGCGGAGGATCATGTTACTTTCGTACATTCCAACGGAGGATCAGGATGCTGATATTCTGACGAAGGCTCTCACCAGGAGCAAATTCGGGTACCACCGAGGCAGGATAGGGGTTGCTGATAATCCATATCTTGTCGAGAGGGAGTGTTGAGATTGCAACAAGATGATGGAGCTTAGTGAAAAGAGTCGCCTTCACTAAGTGGGCCCGCAGGCTATTTTTGGCGCAAGTCTATTTTTAGACTATGTCTATTTTTAGACATATGGATCATGTCTATGGATTGCAGGTTGCTGTTTATGGATAATTGATCAAGTTGGGAAAAATAGATGGACTTCTATTTTTAGATCACAGCGGAGTGACTGCTCAGTGTAAATATAGAACAATCAAATATTATTAGCTCATAATAATATTTAGACTATAAACTTTGTCTTATTCTCTTGGAGCACTTCAGGATGAGCTACGGATGTGGTACATGCAGATCCCAGAAGGAAATACGTGGTTACCTATGGGATGACTAATATTTTCATGCGGGACTTCAGTTAGAACTCAAGTGAGTTGAGTTTAGTGGACTGGAGGTGCAGTTGATGGAGTTGTGTTCAGTTTAGCTTTGTTAATCTGGTTGTATTTAGTCTAACTGGAAAATATACTAGAGATGAGTTGGGTGTATTAGTTATTAATTAATTCACAAGTTATTAACTCATAATGCAACTATAGAATACATCAGTTAACTCAGTTGCATGTCAGTGCATGTTCAGTTCAGCAGGGACAGGTGTTAGAGGATCAGATTGCTATCAGTTGTGACTATAGTTGTGCATGATGATTTGCACAATCAGAGGGATTGAGTATGCCAATGAGGATTGCGTGGTTCAGCCAAGGAAATATGAGTTTGCTTCAGCCATTCATCAGTATTCTCATGCAGGATTGCACAGTGGAGGCAGGCAAGCAGCGGAGGAGATTTGAGCCAGTGATTGATTCAGATCTGAGCTGTATTGTGTGTAACAGAGGTGGAGATACTTGTGAGAAGTATTATGCTGTGTAATGTTACATGACTCAATCATTAATATACAGATAGTTGGGGTTTTTAGCGAGATGCTTTCCCCGGGATACATACTGTGTTAATGTGTGAATGCTCTTGATGTTTTATTGTTATTGATTCTGCTATATTGATGATCAACGTAGAGGAGCTTATGTATTGTGTATGTTTTCCGCAATAGTACATGATCAGGATAATCTCCATTGAATATGTGTTAAATTATTCAAAATTTCTACATCTACCTAGAATGAATTTGTTCCTACCATTAAAAAACAATTCTATCCACTAGATTATATGCAGCAAGCAATGATGAGTTGGTAAACTCTTCGCCAATTAAAGGGGCAAAGTGTACAAAGTTATACCCAGGAATTTAGAAAAAGAGATTTAACCCTAGGCATTTCTCTAGACTCACCTGAAACTTTGCTAAAGTATATAGGTGGTCTGCATAGCTATTTGAAGCACACCATTCTCATGTTTAACCCCACTAGCCTATATGATGTATCAGTTCAGGATACACATATAGAGGCTAGAGGTAAGAATGTGAACCCAAAGATCGAGGGATCATCAAAACCCTTTGCAAGCAAGAACAAAGAAAAGAAGAAGCAAAAATGGGAGAGGAAGACAAACATTGTATAGAAAGACAAACCTTCATGCACTCACTGCAAGAAGGATGGACGTGATGACGAACACTGTTGGTCTTTGTATCTAGAGCTGAAACCCAGGAAGTTTGGTGGTAAGAAGTAAAAGGCTGCTACTTCTATTTAGAAAGACTTGGGGTCAAACTTAGGTGATGAAACAATAATCATAGCCACAGGTATAAAAGGTTATCTACTTTAGAGAATGCAGAGATCAAGAAGCAAGTACAAGAGCTGCTCGATAAAGGGTTCATAAGACCAAGAACATCACCATGTGGATCTCCAATTGTGTTGGTGAGAAAGAAAGATGGTTCATGGAGGATGTTCATTTATTACAAAGAAATAAATAAAATAACGATCAAGAATCGTTATCCTTTTCCTCGCATTGATGATTTATTGGATCAGCTGAAAGAAGCAGTTTACTTTTCCAAGTTGGACTTGCGTAGTGGCTATCATTAGGTTAGAGTTGCAGAACAAATTGCATGGAAGACTACTTTCAAGACAAAGCAAGGGTTGTATGAATGGCTAGTTATGCCTTTTGGCTTAACTAATGCTCCTACCACTTTCATGAGAGTTATGAATGATGTACTTTGACCTTTTATTGATGATTTTGTAATTGTATATTTATATGACATTCTTGTTTTCAGTAAAACATGGGAAGAACATTTAAAGCATGTAAAGCAGACTTTAGATGTTTTGAAAAGAGAAAATATCTATGTGAAGTCATCAAAATGTGAATTTGGGAAAACATCTTTAAATTATTTGGGTCATATTGTAGGGGGTGGTGAATTGAAGATAGATCCCTCTAAGGTTGAAGTCATTGTGAACCGGACTAAACCCAAATTTGCTACAGAAGTTAGGAGTTTCCTAGGAGTAGCAAAATATTGGAGAAAGTTTATTTCTAACTTTTCCTTGATTGCAGCTCCCTTACATTGTTTAACAGGATTGAACAAGGTGTTTTAGTGGGGGAAACAAAAAGCCTTCGATACCTTGGAAGAAAAAAATAGTACAGCACCAGTACTAGCATTTCTAGATCTTCAACGACCATTTGAGAATGAAACAGATGCCAATGACTATGCCATGGGAGTACTATTGATGCAACATGGTAAACCCATATGTTATCATTCTGAGACATTTACTTCTGCAGTAGTTAATTATCCCACATATGATAAAGAATTGTATGCATTAGTATAGAGTGTGAAAAAGTGGAAACATTACCTAATGGGAAAAGAAACAATTATACATACAGATCATCAACCACTTCAATATTTACACTCACAAACTAAATTGTAGCAATCAAGACACTATAGGTGGATGGGTTTTCTACAGCAGTTTCATCTGGTCATCTGATATAAGAAGGGCATACACAATAAGGTTGCAAATATGCTATCAAGACCAATCATAAATGCATCTACTATACTTAAGCATAACTCAGTATTGCATGAAAGCTACATTGAACAATATGCTCAAGATTTAGATTTTAAAGATGTATATGCAACTTTAATTCATGGAAAACAAGTAGAAGAATTGGATTATCATGTTAAGGACCAACTCTTATATCATTTGGGAAAGTTATGTATTCCTCAAATTGAAAGAGTTAACATAATCCGAGAAGCACATACTTCTCTAATATCAGGTCATTTTGGTGTAAGTAAAACAGTTGCATAGTTGCAAAGGTTCTGTTATTGGCCAAGAATGTATGAAACAGATTCTAGATATATTAAAGGGTGTACCATGTGTGCTACAAGCAAGGCCAGTAATAGAAAATTAGGCTTGTACACTCCACTTCTAGTTCCTTGTCGTCCTTGGGAAAGTGTTTCCATGGACTTTGTTGGGGGATTTCCAAAATCTAGAAAAGGTCATAATTATTTATATGTTATTATGGATAGGTTCAAAAAAATGTGTATTTTAACACCTTGTAACAAGTAGATTAAAACTAAACAAACAAAAAAGTTGTTCTTTCAGCATGTATGGGTTCATTTTTGGTTAACCACTTCTATTGTATCTGATCGATATTCCTGATTTGTTGGGAATTTTTGGTCAAGTCGATGGGAGTTGATGGACACCAGATTGAAGAAGAGCACAAAAGTTCATCCATAAGCAAATGGCCAAATAGAGGTGGTCAATAGGACAGTGATCTAGTTACTTAGGGCCTATTGTAGCAAGCATCCCAAGCTTTGGGATGAACATTTGTGTTATGTGAAACATGCTTACAACCGTGCCAATCACTCTTCTACACATAGATCTCCTTTTGAGACTTGTTTTGGTTTTATACCAAACTCTCCCTTGGATTTTGTGTTTGGTAAAGACGTAGTAGTTGATGGACACAGTGATGTGGACAAAGAAACCAAGTTCATTGAACAGATCCAAGAGATTCACCAGGCAATGCAGGAACAAGTGGAAAGAAGCCAGGCCAAGTACAAGCTAAGGCATGACAAGCATCGAATTGAGCATAGCTTCCAAGTTGGTGATCAAGTCTAGTTGTATATCAGCAAAGACAGAATGCAAGGTGAAGGTAAGAAGTTGAAACCAATAAGGTATGGGCCTTTCAAGATACTTGAGAAAATTTGTAAAAATGATTTTCGCCTTGATTTGCCAGCTTATATGCATATCTATTCAGTCATTAATGTAGACAACTTGAGACTATATGAACCTTCATTGATTGAAGATCTCAAAGAGCAAAGTCAGTTGCCTTCTATTGATGATCTGTTTCCTGAATATCTCAATGAGTTTCAGGAAGAAATAGTTCTGGACAGGAAGGTGAGAACTACACACAGAGGGGATGTTGAGTACCTAAGAATCAGACTCAAAGGTTCAAAACTAAGCAATGCAAGATGCATAGAGATTGAATAAGTGAGGAATTTGTATCCTCACTTGATCGATGCTTAAAAACCAACTTTCGGTGGTCCAAAAGATTTTTCAGTGGCAAGGTGTGATCCAAAATGGATCCTAAATACCCTCTAAGTCTTCAAAAATAAAAAGAACTATTGCAAAGGATGAACCTTTAAAAATGGCAGAAAACACTATCGGTAGTGAAAAACATGAATAAATAGTGAAAAACATAGCTATCGGAGGCTTGAACAATGATGTACAGGAGTCGTCAGATCTAGCTGATCAACGGTCCAAATTCGATCAACATATCATAATCGCGGATGGCAAGTAGATGCTATCGGAGGCTACTATATGAAAGTTGTGACAACGATCAATGCGAGGTAATGAGGACCATCGATCAAGCACGCAGATCGATAGCCTGGGTTAACTCACAATATCGCATTGGCAAATACAAGGGAGCACTTACCAAAGGCCCGAGGGCTATACAATATGTGATTGCGATATCGCAATATCACATTGGAGCAATACAAAGGAGCGGGGCCAATATACATGTGACTTATGATAAAGCCAGAGCCAACGGGGTTATGGATGAAATTTAATATGCTTTGAGTTTTGTAAAAGGGATTTTTCCTATGTAAACTCGCATTTTCGTTAAATAAATGAAAATAAAAGGAAAAGAAAATTGGGGAATAAAACAGATCCGAAAGGAATTATACATGCCGTGACATATATTTTGAGTTTCGTAATGAGCGTTATTTCAAGTGGGCCTTAGGCAGTAGGTGGTATTGGCCGGGCTCCGCCCGATCCCATACACTGGCTGACACATGGCTAGGCATCGGAGAGAGAAAACCACCTTTTCGGGCGGGTAATCTTCGGGCGCATAAGCCACCCGAAATGAATAACAAACATTGATCTACGGTGGACTTGCAATAGTGCCGAAAGATGGATCGAAAAGGATTATAGGGCAGAATCGATAGTATTTGAAGTCTGATAAAAGGCGTTTGGGCGGATTTTTACAGGTTTTCTATGTATTCTCTACGTAAAAAGAGAACGACTATTTTGGGGATTTCTAAAGTGCCAATGGTCCCTTCCATTACAAAATAGGTGGCCACCATCCCTGAAGACGTTACACCATGATTGGTTAATGCTCAAAGGGGGTTTGAATAGACAAAGGTCGAAAGCTAGAGAGCCTAAAAGGGAAAATGAACAGACAAGCATCGATTGGCTTAAAATCCAATGAATGATGGAGATAGAGGCAAGCAGTGCTGAGATAGAGAGAAGACAGAGACAGAGAGCGAGAGGGAGAGTCTGTGTACTCAAAAAGACTTGGGGGATCCAAGTAAAGCCCTGTTTTTTTATTCATATTGTGTTGAGACTCAATTTGAGCTCACATTTGTAAAAACTCCTCTCTTGAAGACATAATAGAGAGGTCACCACTGAAAGCTAGACCAAAAGACGTAGGCCAAGAGTTTTGGGTAAACTCCTTGATTATTTGTTGTGTTACGCATGTATTTGTTATGTTTTTCTAACTGCTTCATTGTCTATATTATTCGCACTTTTCGATCCGTTGCACTAAGTAATATAGGAAAATCTATGCACATGAGTTTGTAATACCTTAATATTAGTCTAAGATCTCATTTTCACATCACAACATGAAGAGGTGGGAGTGGAAAAATTCCCACTAAGGCAGAATCTTTGAAGAGACCTGCCCTCACACTCTCATAGGGAGCGCTAGAGTGCTTTACGTATAGAACATTGCCATCTGACGAGGAAAAGGCAAAGAAAGGCAGTTGATTGACAGTGACAATTTTCCCTTGGTGGAAAATGAATCACACGGAACAAAGAGGAGGCCACGACATGCATGGCATGAGTCCAACTTCAGTTGAGTAGAAGATTATAATTGAGATTGGTGTCAATAAGTTCTACTTTGACCTGCACTGTCTTGCCTTCCAGGTTGATGGCAAGGTTAGGTAGGACACTGAAGGGTCACAAATCTCACCCATCGAAAGCTTATAAAGTGTTTGGATATTGTTTTAGTGCAGGGGAACCAATAGCCTTCCAACATGCAGTCAAAATGATGCAGGTGGAAGCACCTTCATCGATGACAGTGCAGTGGATGGTCTTCTCATTGATGATTACCTAAATAAAAAAGGTAATCTGATGAGGGAGTCATGGAACATGGTTCTCCAGATTGAAACATATCAAATTAGAATTGGTGGGATCGATGCCCTCGATAGCTGATAGCAAGGATTTTCACTGTGATGGGAAGTTTTGGAGTACCTCGAGAGCCGACATGGCTAACGGTGCCTGAACCAAATCCTCACATTATTGTAGTGTTGAGTAGCTTTGGCGTTGGGATTATATGAATATTTCTGCATCACACCTCGAGAGGGTGGCTGCGTAGCGGAATTAGGGTTAGGGCGCTTAATTTACAGAGGGCCAGAACTCGAGGTAGAAGAAGAAGGTGCAATTTCTTTCTCTTTCTTAGCTTCTGGAGCTGGAGTTTGATAATATTTGGACTAGGTAGCCACATTAATGGAAGTGCTCATCATGAACACTTGAGATCCAGAGGAAGCAGATCGGGGTTGGTCTACCATTTGAGTCTACTGAGATGGAAATGGCTCTTTGAGGATAACAGGGGTTCCTTTCAGTAGGCGACTAACTTATGATTATCAAGGACAATCCTTAGTGTAGTGATCCCCCTCGAAAATGAGGCAAGGATACTTAGGTTTCCGTTGTTAAGATTTGCCAGCAGACGATTTTGGAGGACCCTATTTCAGGGCATCAGCTTTAGCTTTTCCTTTGCCTTTCTTTTTTCCTTTTGAGGATTTGTCCACTACGGTAGACTGAACAACATGGACCTTTGAGGTTTTACCAGGGGCAGGTGGATTTTGAGATGAACCATTTGGAGCAGCATTCAAGGCCGACTTCTATTTGGAAGAAGTTTTAGCAGGGGTCTGGGACACTGAACCAATAACTCCACCAACAAGAGGAAAAAATAGTGACTTTGATGCTATGGGGTTGGATGATGGTTGCGGAGCATTGGGTAATAACTCGTACAAAGTGCCACACTGAGAGTAAACTAGATCCAAGTACTGGGCAAGAGCGATGGCTTGCTCTTCAATGACACATCCACCCATAGCTATATCGTGAGCAATTGGGGCAACAAATGATTTGGTAAACCATTCAGTGAGCAACTGATCAGCTATCTCGAATTTGATCAGGCGACATCTATGTCTCCATTCATGGATGTGATCGGAGTTGTGTGTCGCAGTATCGTTCTTAAGCGATGTGAGCAAATAGGTGCCAGTTTCATAGTGAATTGGCAACTGAAAATGCATGAGGAAAGCCATGGCTAAAGAGTTAAAGTCGTGGTAAGTACTTCGAGGTAGCTCAATGTACCATTTTGCTGCAACACCCATGAGGGTTTGTTGGAAAAGATGAAGATGAATGGAATCATCCACGTACGAGTTCGATGAGCACCAGAGGAGATATGTCATCACATGGGCTTGAGGATCTTCTTTAGCTTTTCCATTGAACTTTAAGCAATCACTTGGTATCTTGGACGGCACTAGAGGCCAGTACGGTGAATGAAGGATTAGATCATTCATAAGGTGCGATACATCTGACAACTCAAGTGTAGCCAAGAAAGGTAATTGAGTGTTAAAAGGCATGAGAGGTCAATAAGCAAGCCCATATGGAGGAGCCCATCCCTGTAGGTAAGGATTTTGGCCCCACAGTGGGGGGTTCTAGCCATATGGCATTTGAGGCTGTCCCCATTGCGGATTAACTTGACCATAGGGAAGATTTTGACCTTGAACACCTTGAAATTGTCCAGGCATATGTTGTTGATAAGCAATGTGTTAGCACCCTATAATTTGAAGGTTGTAGGACAAATCACAAGAATGTAACATCAAACCAACTTTAGGATGGGAATCTAGCCCTTCCAGTCCCAGAGAGGGCTCTCTCTATAAGATTTATCTTTGTTGCTTGAAAATATTAGACTAGTTATGATTGTACTTGGGTTTTGGTACACTAATTGTATTCAATTTAATCAGCATCTATTGGGTAATGGAGTCAAAAGGTAAACTGGATGGTTGCATCAATTTTTCACAAAGTAAACTCAGGGAAAGTTAGGAATATTTACTAGATATTTCTGAATAATAAGTGGATGACGACAGAACAATGAAAACCTTCAGCAAAACTAAGGAGAAATTAAGAATTCTTTAGTGTGGCATTCAGTCAATCAGGCAACTAAAGAGTAGTTAAGAATTATTTAATGTGGCCTTTAGTAGAAAACATACAAATTGCAAAAGCAACCAGAATAAGGTACTTAAAAGTAAATCTTATACATTTTCTGTTTTACAGTTGGAATTTAGATTATTACATTAAAGAGATGACAGTGAACTAGCAAATGCAGATGTATCTCTCTTTTTCTTAATAATTCACTCAACTTCTTGCTGATCCTTTGACTTGATAATCTGAGACTTCTGATCCTGTGACTGCCCTGTTGTTTTATCATTCATTAGTGTCACAAAATATTTTGAAACATATATATATATATATATATATATAAGATATATATATATATATATATATCATATAATATATATATATAATATATATATATCTTGAATAATATTTCCAAAATATTTTAAATTAAATTTATAATTAAATTTCTACAAAACTATATGTTGTTTCCAATCTGCGGTTTTGTTTTCTCTTTCCATGAATTCACAAAACCATGTGTAGTTTTGTTCCTATTACTCCTTCCTCTGTAAATTCAATTTATCTGTATGTAAATTCCTTTTACCTTTGTAGAATACTTGGATGGTTTTGCAAAACCATGTGTTGATTTGTATGGTTGGAAGAGTATTCTCACTTTACGCGTTCACCTGCAACATGATTTTACACCTGTAAATTGATTTCACCTTAATCTTCTTTGGTGAAATGCATTTACATGAATGTTATCTTTGCTCTCCTGTACATTATTTCATGTGAAATTTTCACTTTTATTTTCTTTGATAAATTCATGGCATCCGTGAATTTTATCTCATGTGTCGCTTTAAAACCATTTCACCTTTGAATCTCATTCCACAACCTTAGTATTTCACTTGAAATTAATCCACCCTATATTCCCATAACTTTATAAGATTCAAAACCAGCACAATTAATGGTTTATCACACCACTTTAAAGTGGTAGGTGGTATTATTTTTGAGGACGTGATATAACTTGGGGCTGCCACATAGAAAAAAGGTGGGCTGGGAAAACCACTAATCTCGCATCATTTTTGAGTGTTAAGTGTTGGATGAGCTAACCATTTATTTATTTTTAAGAATCTCGAGGCAAATAAAAATGAAGGGGGTTTAATTCTTAGTGCGGGGTGGGCCATTGGTTGACTTTGCATTGGGAAAGGTAATCTAGGCTTGCGGGGAGAAATTAATATAAAGTCCAAAACTTTATATTAATAGGGTATAGTGAAGTAAGGGATAGAAAGAGGGATTACATATATACATTTTACTTTATGTGATTTATCCCACATTCACAAGGGAACATTCTTCATGATGGTTTATAAAATCCCATAGTTACATTGTGTTTTGATAAAATAATCCCAAGCCTACCCACTTGTGCTTGGTGTTAAGTGTGCTAGGGTTAGG
>APFE031663107.1:0-35912 GCA_000404065.3 Pinus taeda | reverse complement strand
ATCACTTCTCCAGCAACTACTTGTTCATTTGGGGTAGCATCAGTTGTGCTCTAAGCCTCAAATTTTGTAAGGAGGCTTGGGCACAGGTATTCCAAAAAACCCAAAAAGTGTTTTGAGAAATTCCACCTAGAGGTGATTTTATTAAGATAATTAATATTTTTAATGGGGTTCCTAAGTCTAAACTTAGGAAAATTAAAATATTAATGGGTATTAATCTAATCAGGGGTGAAACTTCTAGAAAAAGACACAAATCAAGCCAAAACAATCTGAGCCTTTGATTATGTCTTAATCTAGGTCGTTGGTTGTCCAACAGGGAGATATAAGAAGGGGCTTGAGGGTCATTTGGAAACACAAAGAGAGATAAAGGAAATAGATTTTCTGAAGTGAAAAATTCTCAAGAGGAAAAATTGATTGAAGAGATTTCTTGCAGCAGAGGGGCATTGAGAATCTGGAAGAAGGAATTTCCGGAGAGTACGAGGCAGAGGGAGGACAAAAAGAGGTCCAGAGGAAGTCTGACGCTGGCCCACGCAGTGCTGACACAAAGGCAGCACAGCCCTTGAGGGGAAGTCGAGTTTCCTGCTAAGGAAAGTCGAGTTTCAGTTGCCGAAAGTCGGGGTGTGAGTCCGGGGGGCAAAAGTTCGATTTTCTTAGCCAGCAGAGGATCCTCAGTGTCATCAATCCTCAGTGTCATCATCAGAATCAACATCAATGTCCTCATCATCATGGTCACCACTACTCTCCTCTGCATCCTCCTCCTCCTACTATTTGAGTTTTCAAGTCAATAAGTTTTACACTGGAATTTGGCTTCTGCCTTTAGGAAACTTCATAGCAAGTTTCAAAGGAAAACTTATTATCCTCACTACTTAAAATCTTTAACCTCTCACAACAATGCCTGCTTATAGAACTTGGAAATATTTCACACTTAATACCATATTTGGAAGCTCCAAACAGATGATTCCCAGCAAGACTAACATCAGTTCTGCCAATGGCAAACAATATTTTATCTCTAGAACAGGATTCCAATGATCTGAACTGCTATGCTGGTATCATCTTATTTCAAAACTATTGGATTTAAGGCAATGCTGTATCTCCAGGGAAATCTCACCAAATACTGCTTATTGTTCCTTCACTTTGTTGTCTTAAGAAATGCTTAGTATTTCTCGAATTCTAGAGTTTGGAAATTCTATAAGTGGACATAATAATTTCATCTCCGAGTTCTTTAATAGATCAAACATGAAAATTTACAAAGTCAGCTAAGCTCAAAGTGTTGTTGCAGCACGTCGGTATCATCTAAAGGAGAAGTCAGACTTGGTTGACAAGCAAAAATAGACGTAAGTGTGCCTCAATAGCAAGCAGTTTTAAACATTTGTTTTATATTCTGTAAACCATGGTGTAAGGCCTTTCCTGCATAGAAAGCTTGAAGGCTTCAGTTTTTTAAGGTTCCCAGCATTGCTTCCCATATAATTTGGTTGCTTTCCCAATTGCCCTGGTTAATCTTCTTTTGTAAAAGAAACAGAGATTGTTTTTTTTAAATACCTCTTATATTAACAGAGAAATATTTACAAAGCTGAAAACAAAAGCAGAAAGGTATATGCAATAGCATCTGATTCATTTTAGGGGATTCGAATCCCAGAATCGGGACACGATGTGTCCATACGGGATTCGTACGAATGCCGTACGGACACGTCATGTCCCGATTCTGGGATTCGAATTCCTAGCGATTCATGTCCAATTCACAGGATTCGGACTCGTGGGGGGTTTAGGACGAATTCGGTTACTTAGGCTACTACACTGAGCTACTAAAAGTATTTTGGAGCTCAATTCAGACCTAAATAGTGAAATATGAAGCCTCCAAATTAGTGTTGTGTGTATTGTTGCCAGGCAGCCATATACAGGGTTCATGCAAAGAAGGTTAGATGGGGGGCATTTTCAGGGTTATTTTAAGACGTGTTTCAGTAGTGAGGGCAATGAAGAAACTGTTGTACTCATCATCAAAAACAATATTCTCTTCTGAGTTTTTACGTGATTAAGGACAAAATCACCTTGGATACTCTTTCAGAACTTTCATTCAGATTCAAATCAATTTCATCCTGTGGCCTTAGATGAATTAATACATCAGAAAAAGGTTAATTTTGGGCGCTTCTTGGCAGCAACTAGGGGTAAAGAAGTTGCATTCTATTCATTAGGTATTTGCAACAGCAGAGATTGCAGATTACTGTAGAAGATATCTATGTGCGTTTAAGACCTGTGTAGCACTTGGAAATTTTGGCAATGTTTATAGCACCTGGTAAAAGGGACAATGTATCTATGAATTCAAGATATAAGCTATGCTTATATGGATGAATTTCAATGATAAGGCACAGTACCAAAATTAGGGAGAGGTTAATCAATTGACATGGATCAGAACCTATGGTGTCTTTTTAGAGGTTTGATGGACTAGTCTACCTTACCAAACAACAGGCTCTATCTATAAAACAGGAGTGCAGGTACGCTGGAGATAAAGAACACCTTGCATTTATATATTAAATGAAAGTTTTGATTGCATATTTCAAAAAATTCCTTAACCAGGGAGGAAGAACAATCCATTAGCTGGAGTTTTCTCTAGCCATAATTGGACATCTTCAGAGAATGTCCCATCCAATGAAAACGATCATTAAAAAGCATTAAACAGGGACCGACATACGCCAATGATTTCAAGGGCCCAACTATTCAGGGCCCTAAACTAGGGCCAACCCACCTTCACTTGACAAACAGAAAGTATTAACACATCTGTTTAGGGTGGATCTTGATGTTTATTTGTGGCTTCTTCAGCATAACCGTACACCACAGTGATGATTCGGTTTTGTGACTGTGCTGAGGTGAGACATAACATTTTAGGAACAATGTTGTTCAGTATTCCTGAAACAGAGTTTAGATTGTTATCATCCTTGCTGGCATGCAAGGGTCTTTCAGACCTCGTATATGCTCATGTTGTTGATGTATTGATTAAGTTAGTAAAAATGGCACCTCCCCATCCACATATTTCCATTACTAAATTCTCAAATGCTATAGAAAGGTTGAGCAAGGTTGCAATGGTTGAGCTCCAATGTTTGTTGATTTGGGGTAGCATCGGATGTGCTCTAGCTACGAAAATTGGTGGAGAGGCTAAATAGTTTCGGCAGAATCTAACCAATTTGGGAGATATTAAAATAATTAATATTTTTAATGGAGTCCCTAAGTCTAAACATAGGGAAAATAAAATATTAATGTGAATTAATATAAAACTGAGTTAGAATGGTGCAAAAGTCATGGATCAATCCAGATCTAATCTTAGACGTTGATTAGGGACTTAATCTCGGCCGTTGAATTGTCAACGAGAAAAGTATAAGAGGAGGCTTGAGGGTCACTTACAGAACACACCCGAGTTGATTAAGAATTCGATTTTCTGGGGCAGGGCCTGCTGAGGAAATCAAAGGAGTGATCAGAGTTGCAGCTGAAGGTCAATGAATGCAGTACCAGAGAGGCAGAGATAGTACCGGGAGCATCAGCGCAGAAGCCGGGAGAGGGTTGATGCAAAGCCAACTAGAGGCCACGCAGAAGCAGCCAGAGGCCACACAGAGGCAGCCAAGAGTTGCGCAGAGCCTGAGGAGGGCCAACGTGGGAGACGCAGAGCCTCTAGAGGCTGACGCAGAGCCCTGAGAGGCTAACGCTAGGCCAAAGAGGTTGATGCTGGGCAGACGCTGGGCCAGAGAGGTTGATGCAGACCCCTGGAGGTTGACGCCGAGAGATTTTGTGGGGCAGATTGGGGCTGATAGCTGTCTCCGACTGAGAGGTACTACTGCCAAGGGCATTCTCTATTAGGTGAGCCATTTATGGCACCCAGATTGTATTCTGAAACTACTTAATAATAAAACCCTCAGATAGCTGCACTGGTTTTCCTGCATTGGGTTTTTCCGGGGACATTAGTCCAAAAATTACAATGTCACTTGTGTGCTTATTTTTCATTCAATTGATGATCTGTATGTGTTGAGACTGTACTTGTATTTATTTTCAGTATTTATATGGTAAATAACTTGTTAATTAACAGAACAAGTAGGAAGAAATAAATCAGAAAGTACACGAAGGATTTTCAACAGTTAGACTTAGAAATTCCAACATGTTATTAGAGCGTGGGTGCAAATCACAAGATAATTGAGGGCATCAGCTGAGCAGAGCAGCAACAGCAAAAATAGTTGTACTGAGTGACAGAAGTTGTTCCTAGCGGAAAAGCAATAAGGAAGGGGTGACGCAGTGCCTACATCATCAGTTCGAGCCGCGAATAGGATCAACGCAGTGGCAGAGAGGAGAAGACCTGACCTACGCAGTGCCCGGTCATCTTTCTCAGTGAGGAAGGATTGACGCTCGTGGCCAGGAGATGCGGATTTTGATGGTGCCATGATTGCGCAGAGCCTAGAGGCTCTAACCTTCAGTTTGTTGGGACATAGGAGGCTGTGGGTAAGTTGCAGAGTGAAGCTGTTGGGGTACTATGGTCAGAACAGTACCTAACAGGGCAAGACCAAGGAGCAGGGAGTTGTTGCCGAGGATTTTTAGCCAAGAAATCCGGATCAGTGGTGCAGCTGCACTAACGATCGAAGTGGGGACATCTCGACATTTGCAGAGGGGTTTTATAGGAGTGAAATCGAGGCTCAGAGGGAGTCACACTAAGAATTTCCAGGAGGGAAGTAGAGAGACTCAGAAGAGTCGAAAGAGGAGCAACAAAATGGCAGTGAACGGGGTAAGAGACCAAGACAGACTAGACGAAGCCTCAAACTTCGTAGTCTCGAAGGCCAGGATTTTTTCCGTTCTAGATAGGAATCATCTCAAGCACTTCGCCTTGAACACGTAGTGATCCCAGTTGACCCGGATGAGAATGAAAAGTACCAAGAGGCAATGGTGAGGGCCAAGTGCATCATCCTTGACCCCCCGGATGAGAACGAAAAGTACCAGGAGGCAATGATGAGGGCCAAGAGCATCATCCTTGACAGGGTCAAGGACCATGTAGTACCACATATTGCCGAAAAGGACACGACAAATGCCACATGGGAGGCCCTGACGAAATTGTATCAGTATACTTTCGTGCAGAGGAAGATGCTACTGGAAAATCAACTGCGGTCATACCAGATGTAGAAGGGAGAACAGATAGACACCTTCCTCGATCGATTGAAGGAGATACGGGATCAGCTGACTTCCATAGGGGCCACGCCGGATGAGGAGATGATGGTGAAGACCACATTGAACACAGTCTCAGAGGATTGGGAGGTATTTGTCCATAGCATACTAGGCAGGTCGACCCTTCCAGATTGGGAGGAATTGTGAGCGGCTCTTCATCAAGAAGAGATCAGAAGGCTAACCAAGGCGGGAAGCAGTGGCAAGGGGGTCAGAATCAAGAAGGAGGAAGAGGAGGATGTTGCCCTAGCATCTGAGGGAAACCAGGAGAAACAGAAGAAGAAGGACCTCTCCAAGGTCAAATGCTTCCACTGTGGGGAACTAGGTCACTATGCGACCCAGTGTCCGAGGAAGAAGAGCAAGGAAGAGGCTTCTGGGAATAAGGTTGCGCCAGCAAGGGCGAAGAAAGAAGTGGAGACACATGATGACTATGCCATGAGTGCTCATGCACCTCAAGAGAAGAGGTCGAGAGACAACGAGTTGTAGTCAGACGGACTACAGGCGATGAGGGGCACGATCCTCGAGGTACCCAACCTCTTGGATTATACCTTGCTACGGGAGCCCCGAAGAGGAGTAGCAGGACTGACAGATGTCAGAGTTGGGAGATCAGTTACTTTCTTCTCAGTAAATGAGTTGTAGTGCAGCAATTAGCAGTGGCAATGCTATGGGCAGCATGATGAAAGGGGTTGTAGTGCAGATGCAGCAGTGGCAGTGGCAGGGCCATGGGCAGCAGCACAGATGAAGAGGGAGTTGTCTTACAGATGCAGCAGTGGCAGTGGCAGGGCCATGGGTAGCAATACATGATGCAGCAGTAAAGAAGATGTTGGGCAGCAGGCCTAGCATCAACACAAGGACCGATGCCGGATGATCAGGGTGATGCTCAGTGAGGAGTATTACTAGAGCACAGTCCTCGCTAAGAGGGGGAGTTGATTTGGGGTAGTATCAGATGTGCTCTAGCCACGAAAATTGGTGGAGAGGCTAAAGCCCATGAGATCTCCAATACCCAGAAATGGTTTGGGCAGAATCTAACTAGTTTGGGAGATATTAAAATAATTAATATTTTTAATGGAGTCCCTAAGTCTAAACCTAGGGAAAATAAAATATTAATATTAATTAATATAAAACTGAGTTACAATGGTCCAAAATTCATAGATCAAGCCAGATCTAATCTTAGCCGTTGATTAGGGACTTAATCTCGGTCGTTGAATTGTCAACGAGAAAAGTATAAGAGGAGGCTTGAGGGTCACTTGGAGAACACACCCAAGTTGATCAAGAATTTCATTTTATGGGGCAGGGCTTGTTGAGGAAATCGAAGGAATGATCAAAGTTGCAGCTGAGGGGCAGTGAATGCAGTAGCAGAGATAGTACCAAGAGCATCAGCGCAGAAGCCAGGAGAGGGTTGACGCAGAGCCAGCTAGAGGCCACGCAGAAGCAACCAGAGGCCACGTAGAGGCAGCCAGGAGCTGCGCAGAGCCTGAGGAGGGCCAGCGTGGGAGACATAGAGCCTCTAGAGTCTGACGCAGAGCCCCGGGAGGCTGACATTGGGCCAGAGAAGCTGACAAAAACCCTAGAGGTTGGCGCTGGGAGATTTCGTGGGGCAGATTGGGGTTGATATCTATCTCCGACTGAGAGGTACTAATACTGAGGACATTCTCTGTTGGGGGAGCCATTTTTGGCACCCAGATTGTATTATAAAACTACTTAATAATAAAACCCTCAGATAGTTGCACTGGTTTTCCTGCATTGGGTTTTTTCGGGGGACATTAGTCCAAAAATAATGGTGTCACTTGTGTGCTTGTTTTTCCTTCAGTTGATGATTTGTATGTGTTGAGACTATACTTGTATTTATTTTTAGTATTTACATGGTAAATAACTTTTTAATTAACAATACAAGTAGGAAGAAATAAATCAGAAAGTACAGGAAGGATTTTTAACAATTAGACTTAGAAATTCCAACTGTGTTTTTGCTGAGGCAGAAACCATGCTTCTTTCTCAGGTTACTATAGGCCTTGAGTTTTCTTGAGTCCTCCTTTAACAAGGAAAAGGATGATGAAATGATGATGAAAGTGTTATTATAATCATGAGTCTAAATACAGTTGTTGAACTTCTATGGCAACAACTGGGTCTTTGCATTAGAAAGATAGAAAAGAGGTCATCTTCATTGTCTACTGTACATGTGTCTATTGTACCCGTGTCTTCTGGTGCTAATGGAGTTTCACAGTTTACTCCCTCTGCCACCAGGCACATCGAAGATCTTACCATATATTGAGGCATTTTTGTAACATGTGAAAAGTTGCAACCTAGTCAAATAACACCTGCACAGCTAGGATACACCAGTGCTACTGCTAGTGAGGTAAACGTAGTTGCAAGTTCATCAAATTCTTCTCTACTCAAGATACTGGCCCATTGATTACACATAATTCAACAGTGTGACCTTCATTTTGACAGGTCAAACAGCTAGTAAAATCAAGGCAACAATATCAAGATGAGTCCACACCAGCGACTTTATTAGATTGACTTGGACCAAGCAAAACTTAATGAAGAGACATCCACTTTGAGGTTTCCCTTTGAGCTTGTGTTTGCTGCCATTTGAAGGGGATGTCTTAGTTGGCAAGACTATATTTGGTGGGTGGCCATCAATTATGCTTATTTAGTCCTTTCTTTAGTGGACAAATCCATGGATGGAGGGTTTTATGGCACTTGTTTTGACGATGTGTCACTTAAAATATTGGAGGATGCCCTAGAAGGAAGATGTCCCATTGTTGGAGACCTTCTTGCACACTTGTACATGTAGTTTTTGTTAGTTTCTCTAAGCCCAGCCAAACAATTAATGTGCCAACAAAATTTTATACTCAAAAATTTATTTTTAATGAAAACCCAGAAAATAAAGAGGGATTTTATTAGGCTACAGCGAATAAATCAGGAAAATATTACAGAAGCAGTTTTAGAGGATTTACAACGAAGAATAGCCCTAGAAAACAAATCCTCTCCTCTGCACAGTATGGCCCAGCAAATGGCCTCTCCCTCTACAACATACATTCCCTTTCTCTTCAGCAAACACAGCCCAGGACACAGCGTCTCCTCCAACAGAGAAGTCGGCCCTAAAGACTCAACCTCTCTCCCTTGCACACTCAGCTTGGGCATGACCCCCTCTTGATCTAGTCAAAAAAAGAAACATTAACTTCCAAAGTTATAAACTTTAGCAACCTGAGTTATAAATCCAATAATAACTAATTAAATTAATTATCATTCTTTTCCAAAAATGGTGGAAAGAAGGAAATTTGTATTAGCTACGAGAGTTCCACATTTCAATACTGGATCTTATTAGCGTTTCAAATCTGTAGGTTTTTGGATTCTCTTTGTAATCCCTTACCAAGATAGTTCTTCGTTGGATTTAAGCATGAGTGTTCTGACAGGAGGGGCTAGGCACCCCTCCTTCAGAAATGCAATGGTAGGTAAATTGACTTTAAGAATCTGAAAGGAGGGTAAGGTTGTTGCTAGTGGGTCTTCATCAAAATGGCAAGCCAGCTTGAAAGCAAAATGTGTTCCCAAAGCCCCCCAAAACCCTAAATTTATCATCCCCCCAAAATGTCTAGAGGACCACTGTAAAAGAATGAAGGACCATGCGTTTATTTGCAAATTTATTGGAGGATGGCCCACAGAGGAGTTGGAACATTGGATATTACAAAAATGGCAACCGAAGGGAGAAGATGACTTGAGATTCGCCATGTTGACTTGAGATCTTGTCTGTTGACTCTCTCTGCCTGCTGGAATTAATGATCTAGGAAATCAGAAATTTTTCTGCCTCCTGCACTGAAAGAATCGAGCTTCCCCAAGCAACTCGGACTGCCTGGCAATCAATTGCGTTGCCTCAAGAATTTTTCTCCTCCTGAGCAGCGAAATTCTTTCCTTTCGATTCTGAGCTTCCGATTGATTGCTTATGCTCTGATACCATGTGAAAATTTCATCTATTGCAACAACTAAAAATTATTCTCCTAACTGCAAATTAAATTGTGCATTTTATTTGCTACGACAAACAATGAATAAAATCACAACAGCAATTTTCACCATAAAAATACTGCAGAAAATAAAATATAGGAAACTGAGAAATTCTAGCACACACATGAGAATTTTGACACAGTTATTTTTGGACAATTGTCCCCAGAAAAACTCAATATGGGAAAACCAGTGCAGTAGATGAGGGTTTTATTATTATTCTCCAACAACATTTCCAAGTACAATAATTTAGATGCTCTACTGGCAATCTAATCCAAGGAAAATACTGGCAAAATTATTGTGATAATTTTCTCTCACCCCACAACTAATTTTTGCCACCGAAATTGCCTCCCTAGCCACACGTTGAACCTTTTGCATCACCCTCTGCGCAGTGCTTGTGCAAAACATTTGGGGATTTCGGCCTTCCTCTCACTGCGTCTTCTTGGGACTGGAATATTTCCTCATGGAATGCTGCTAACCTCCTCTACCACCTGCTACTTACCCTCTGGCTCTATCTTCTCTGTTGAATGTCTGCCACTGACAAAATCGAACTGCCTGGGCAACTGAGTATCTGCACTAGTGTGTTCTCCATCACCACATCGATTCCTTCTTATATCTTCTTGTTGGGATTCCAATGGCCAAGATTAAAACTTAATCAATCGCTCAAATCACTTTTGGATCGATCCGTGTGAGTTTCTAGATGATTCTCACCTTATCTCAATTAATACTAATTAATTAACCATATTCCCTAAGTTTACGGTTCCTTCTTATATCTTCTTGTTGGGATTCCAATGGCCAAGATTAAAACTTAATCAATCGCTCAAATCACTTTTGGATCGATCCATGTGAGTTTCTAAATGATTCTCACCTTATCTCAATTAATACTGATTAATTAACCATATTCCCTAAAAGTTTAGACTTAGGAAATATTTAAAAAACGACTAATAATCTAATTGAGACACTTCTAGGTGGAATTTCCAGAAACGATTTCTGGGTTTTGGAGACCTCGTGTATTCTAGCCTCTCCACCAAATTTCATGGTCATAACATATGTGATGCTACAAAAACTAACATCCAAAGCAAACAAGCCATACAATTGAGTCTCTCTTGTGAATAGGCCTTAGAAATCACCCCTCATCTCTCCATTGATCCATTCATCTTGATATTCCTCTTTATACCATGTCTCCTCCCATTAGTAAAAGTACATAAAGAGAAGGGAGTGTTAGCTGAGGTGACAGTGGACTATAGCTCCATTGTTTCCCTTGACCTAGTAGTTGCCCTTTAGGATCCCCTCTTAGGACCCCTGCTAGTTTGAGTAGTAACAAGTTGGAAAGTAATAACTTGGAAGAATTTTGGGCACTGCGGAAGGGTCTGCAGTTGTCTACTCAGAAGGGCTTCAAACTCCTCCAAGTGGATGGTGATTCTCAGATCGCCATACAATGTTTACAGAAACTCCTAAATAGGCAACCTCCCTCTGACACTGTAAAGAGTTGGAGACTGGAGGGGGTGGTATATAACATTAGTGTCTTGCTTGATAAATTTGAGTATGTGCCTATGCAACATACCAAAAGGGCAGGGAATTGGGTTGCGGATTCACTGGCCAATGTGGGTTGTCAAATCAAGGACCTCAATCTTGATGAACTGTGCCCCCCATAAATTGGGTTAAAGAACTCCAAACTCTGTAACCTTTCATTAAGGAGGACAAATCTCCTCTTGAGGATGGTTACCCCGTGGGGGTGTAATATTCGATGGTAATTAATGGTAAAAAACGTTATGGACTCCCACTTATACGTTTCCGGATGTGGTATGGAAAATATGGTAATCATGCATGTGTTCATCAACCTACATCCTATTGCCTTATATACTTGCATGAAGCATAGTTAGGGTGGCGGAATTGTATAGTGAAGCACAGCGAAGGTGAGGAGCCATCCTCACTTTGCTGCCTCTGGTTTCTTGGTGTAGTAAGTTAGGTGAGATCAGGTGTGATAGCTCTTACAGTGGAGGTTGTTGGTAGTAGTCCTTGTTGCGTCGGGGTTGTTGGCGAAAGTAATTATGTGGGACTAGGAGTGACGAACCTTCGCCTTGTGGTTGATAGTTGAATTTCATGCTTTAGGGGTATAAAGACATCCTTCTCTGGAGTTATAGTTATGTTATTGTTGGTGTTCAGTCAATGTTCTTTGTTTTATTCCTCCACAATTTCAAACACAGGTTGGTCTTCGAATTGGAGGTGGCTCTTTCCAGTGTGGCCCTCTAGGCTCATGATTCAACATGTATCTCATTTCCTTGTACTGTTTTGGTATGCGGTTGTTGGTACTTGGGTAATTTCTCTATTTGGTACTAGTGCAAGGGTTTTAGTCCCCTTATACAAGTCTAGGCTATTTCTTGTTCTTGGGAATTGGGTGTCTGCTATTTAATTGGCTTTCCCTTCCATTCATTTTCATCTTGATAAATTGGGTCAACACATCTATTGGTTACTTTCTCTGAGGATTGTTTATTGGTTAGGTGGAGTCTAGGGACTTCAAGCATTTTGTATCGAGAGTGTGTTACTAAGGTTGCGCCCTTACTATCAACTGAAGTTTCCATTCTCTTTGATATTAAACTCTATTAATCTTTGTTTGGGGTGTTGGGGGGACAACCTATTCACATTCGACCTTGTCAGTTCCAATTTAATGTGCACTCCTTGTGTTTTTTTAGTCGGCATGGTCCTATTTGGGGTGGTTGGAATTACCCTCTAGCCTCAACGACCATGCCTCCTCATCAAAGGCAGGTAAGTCGAAGAGGAGGGTCTATCTAGGCTCGTTCTCAACCCCAAAGACACTTCACTTGGGAATTTGCAGCTTCATATTTTGACTCTATCCCTCCGAAAATATTGAAGGAAATTTGTCAACTAGAATCACAGGAGTTTGGAGAATGCCCTTACTTTTCCGTTTCAAGAAGAGGAGATTGTATTTTCTACATTCCCTCTCGGTTCACCAAACTATGCAGATTCACAAATGTAGATTGGGAAAGCAATTCAACAAATAGGAAGAGCACATCAGGGTGATGCTTCAATGTTGGATCAAGAGTGGTTTCCTAGTACAATAGGAACAGAAGTCAATGGCACTTAGCTCTACAGAAGCAGAGCATATGGCAGCTAGCATAGCCACGTGCGGAGCCATATGGCTTCGGAAGTTGTTGGTGAGCTTGTTCAAGCAGAATATGGAGGCCACCAATATCTACTGTGACAAGTAGAGTTGAATTAGGTTTTCTGAAAATTCAGTGTTTCATGATAGGTCGAAACACATAGACATCCGATATCACTTCATCAAAGATTGTGTGTAGCGTGGTACAGTATAGCTACAACATGTTCCCACAAAAGAGAAAGTTGCAAATATACTCATAAAATTTCTAGGGAGAGCTAAGTTCGTATATTTCGAAGAACAAATGGTTATAGTGGAGAGCCCTTTTTAGTAGTAGGGATAGGTCTCAATAGTTGCGGTAGCAGCAACAACATGGGATCAGTTGCAGTGCAGTGCGAAATTTGGCAACAGTACAGTGGTACAGTGCAGTGTCAGCAATAGCACAAATGCAAGGTGATTCAACTCAGAGTGGCAGTTGAATCAAATTTGCAGTTAGTGGGAAGTGGCAGTTGTCACAGTTGTCAGACATCAACAGTGTGTATGGGAGAATGATGTTGCAAGATAGAGTGTCAATTTTTGTAGCATCGGACAGGTGCTCTAGTCTCGACTTTGGTCAGAAAGGCTTAGTAACACAAGAGCTACAAAATCCATAAAAATTTTCAAAAGAAAACACCTAGAAATGTCTTAATTAAGTTAACTAATCAGTGATTAAATTTTTCCTAAGTCTAACTTAGGAAAAATGATTAATTAACAACAATTAATTGAGTAAGGTGAGATTTCTCTAGAAACTCACATAGATCAATTCACAGATGATCTTAGCCATTGATGAGGACTCAATCATGGTCGTTAGTGAGCCAACGAGAGATTATAAGAGGATTTTGATGGTGTTGGAGCGAGACACACGAGTGAGAAGCCAGTGGTGCGGGTTCCTTCGCGAATTGAGCTATCCAGCTTTAGAGGTCGAGCAGAGGAAGATAGTTTGATCCAAAAGGGATGCAGAGGGGCAAAGACAGTGATTCCAGAGAAATTTTCAAGTTCCAGAGAGTCAAGAGAGGAGGTCGAGTTATTTCTCCAGGAGGTTGCAGTATCCTTAAGAAGGCAGTTCGATTTGGCTAAGCAGGAGGAGGATTCAATTGCCAGAGGTTGGAATTGTTTTCCCGAGGGATGGAGAATTCTTTCTAGAGCAGGAGCAGTCAGTCGGAGGTAGATTCATGGAAAATTTGGGCAAAGCATGAGTAATTGCATAAGGTTTGCACAAAATCTATGTAGAGGGGTCCGAGTTAGCCAGTTCGAGTGGCCAAACTGAGCCGAGATTGCTTGTGGAGGAGGGTAAATTTCCCTAAGTTGATTTTGCCAGTATTTCTCTCAAATTGGATTGCCAGTTCGAGCATCCATAGATTGTACTCATAATTTCACTGCTGCATAATAATAAAACCCTCATCTGTTGCACCGGTTTTCCCTCATTGGGTTTTTCGGGGACATTCGTCCAAAAATAACTGTGTCAAATTTTTATCGTGTGAGCTTGCATTCTCTTAGTTTCCACTTTATTTCTGCAACATTTTATTTGTGAAGAATTGTAGTGTGATTAATTCATTATTTTTCTGTAAGAAAATAAAGTACATAATTTATCCGTTAGAAGAATTAATCCCAATAGTTGCATTTCAAGGAAAATTTCACAACATATCCCTAAAGGGAGTGTGAAATTTTTGTCAGAGCGATCGAAAAAGAATGTGTAGCTACTCCCTTACTCAACTTGCTAAAGGAAATAAGAAAAAATAAAAGTGAAACAAGAGGATCAATGGAGGTAATGTGACATAACAAATTTATACAATGTTATGTGCTATTATAGTGAGAATGTAATCTCACCTATAGAAAGGAGGCCACCAACCTACTCAATTTCCTAAAAGAGGTGCAAGATAAGAAAAAAAAAAAACATAGAGAAAAAGGTTGTAGTGGGGGGTTCCACCTAAAAGTCAAAAAGGTGTGAAGAGTGCAAATGAAGGGACAACAAGGAGAACTCATAGGGGCAAGGAAAAGTGAGGGGATTGTAGTGAAAATTGAATAGCATTGTCTAATAAATCATGACAAAGGAAAAGAGATTCCATCAATATAGATGGAAGCAAGCACAAAAATGACGATGCCAAATAAAAAAGAGGAAGGCCATTAGAAATTTGGTGCACCGAGGGGAGGTAGTGGGCATTGTCATGGTCCCCAAATGACAACAAACAGGAAGTCCTCCTCCCTCAAAGAATCCAATACAAATGCAAGGCCTAATACGTAGAGACTTGAAAATATACCAAAGGGTTTTCCGATGGAAAAGGACTTGCTAGGAGACAAGAGGAACCCATTGTTGAAAAGAAAGGGTAAAGGAACTAGGAAGGAAAAGAAGGGGAGGGATGTAAAAGGGAGACATCTACCCTGAATGAAGAAAAAAGGGAGGAGGAAGGGATCTTACCTGAAGAAGAGTGAATCCAAGTCATAGATAGTGGGTTTATCCTAGATAAGGAACCACTAAAATAATGAACTAGCTTTAGACTCGATGTGAGGTAGTTGTGGAGTAACAAAAAAAGGAATAAGTAGTTTAATGGCCAAATTACTTATCGCATTGCAAAGGAGGAAAATGGTTTGAGGGCTAGATTGACTAAACATAGAGTCCAAGGCTAATAATCGAAAAAGGAAACGATAGGCCAAAAAGAAAAAAATGAATAATCTAGATTTTTGGAGTTGTGATTGTTTAAGTGGATTCATTTTCATGCTTCAAATGCTTTGCATATGCCATTGTAAAAGAAAGAAAATGGTACATTTATCTAACTCCTTTAATGTGAGGATGTTTAGCACGTTTAGACTAGTGTAAAAGTAAAAGAGTGAGGGCAAGGAGATTGATTCCATTCAATTCCCTAGGCCATTATCTCTAGTGAAAATAGTGAATATATCATTTTCTACAACACAATTGATTTCTCTTCGCAAAATATAAATAATTATGTTGCGAAAATGAGTAGGGGAGAGATAGATTCATGGAAGTTGGAGGAAAATCCAACTTGGGACTACAACAACTTAATCGAAATAGTACGCATAGATAAAATTCAAGGAAAAACGGTCCAAATGGGTTAAACTTCAAGCAATAGGAAAACAACCTTACACCCATTTCGATTTGTTTTTTCTCACATTTTAAAGAGAATTCTATGAGGAAGCAAGACGAATGATTCGACAACCAGAAAAAGGTCGATGGGATTCAATACTAGACAATTTTGTATGGAAATTTGTGAGGGAACAAATATATTCAAAAGCTTTTGTTTGGAAAAATTTAGTTTGGTAACTAGATTCTCGTGGTATCCAATAATCAAAAGCTTCATTTGAAGTGTTGTTAATAAATTGTTTGATTATACGACATCCAACAATAATAATTGCGACTACTTTGGAGGAACTATATATAATAGCATCATTTTTTTGGCTCCTTTAAGCAAATACCATCTACTTAATGAGAAGGAATATTTTCCTTCCATGTGAAAAGACTAAGAACCTTTTGAGTCCCAAGACAACTTAAATGGGTGTACTAAGTTTGACATTATTTAATGGAAAAACCTCAAAAATCATCAAGCCAAAGTACGAAAAGTATATCTAATTGAGTTTAGAAAAGCTACACTATGGAAGATGAAGCTAGACTCAAGATAATTGATTGTGTGATCCAAACAAAAAATGATTTATTAAATATCACAAATCAACTTCCTTCATAGACAAACTACAAAGCCATGGATGGAGGGAGTCATATTTGAGATTGTCTCGAGGATTCTCTTCAAAAACAATCTAATAAAGCATCCTTAGGATTTCAATGCATTGGACAATGAGGCTATCATTGATATTGTGGATTCTAGGGGTAATATTGAATGTTTTGATTATTTATAAGATTCTAAATAACACCTCTCCCAAGATTTGTAACGAGACTATTGTTGAGGTTATTGTTGATGTTAGGAGGAACTACTATATTCACAAGATTCTAGGCAACACCCATGCCACGATTTTAAATTAGCTTTTGTAATGGAAGCTATAAATTTCAAGTCTCTTCTACTTGGAAGAAACCTCCACCTCCACCTCTATATGATTAGGGTTGATCACTATGTAGAATATGCAAGGCTTGGGTTATATTTATGGACTTGATTTAGAGGGTTTTGATTCTTGCAATTGTCTACTAGTGATAAGGTGTTGGACTCAAATATAGGCATTTTCTCTATTCATCTTACAAATGGGTGTGAGTATGGTTGGAATATAGATGTTATGCCCAGGTCATTGTGAAAATGTTCTAATATGGTTTCTAAATTCACACAAGGTTTACTATTAACATACAAATCAAAATATATAGAAAAATGTGAAATTCACATACGTTTTACTATAGAAGTACAAAAAACAAAATATGAGATAAAAATGATTTTTTGTGACATTTCTACATTTGGTATCCATTAATCAAATTATGAGGGAAAAAACTAAATTTGTGTAGCATTTCTTTATATCTAAAGTTCATAGTTCACCTCTATAACTCCTAGGACTCAATAAATGCTACAGAAATAAATGGTAAAGACTCTAAAATCCCCCCCATAACATATTATTAATAAAAGAAACTCCTCCTAGAGCGCTCTGCAACTTGCTGTCAATGCGCAGACCTGCACAGCTGCCCATAGGCCGTGCACAGTGCGGCGCTCCCATCAGGACCGTTAGCAGCAGACTCGACACAGCTTGACTGCACATCGCATCATGTCCTCCCAAATGGGAGGGGCGGGTACCCAACCTTCCCCTCCTTTGCGCGATCATCTTAACGCTGACGGCGCACCAGTGAAAACTCAAACTTATCAGAATCCGCTCACGGAGACAGGACAGAGCTCTGAACAGCCGATCGCTCCAAAACAGAATGCACTCACGGATGAAGAAATGCCAGAAAGTCCAAAGGTGTCACAACCAAGGACGAAATCGACAACATGCATCCCCAAAGCACCCGAAAGAATCCGAGTGGAGCTTCCAAGCCACAGAATCAATGGCGAGATACAGTACATGACAGACCATGCGCTCATCGGAAAATTTTTGGGCTTCTGGCCAACAGAAAAAGCCCTGCATGGCTGGATCGCCTCTAAATGGAAGCCAAAAGGACACGTCTCGGTGCTTATTGGTCCTAAAGGCTTCTTCACGGCCATATTCACCTGCCTAGAGGACAAAATAAGAGTATTTGAAGGCGACCCCTATTTTTTCAACTCTGCAGGTCTCTTCTTACGGGACTGGAAACCCAGATTCAATCCAGACACAGAAGACCTCAGTCAGGCACCCGTCTGGATCCGCATGTACTCCTTACCGACGGAGTACTGGAGAGAAGAAACACTAAAGGATATCGACAACCGCATTGGAACTTTCATCAAGGTAGCTGAGGAAACAAAAAAACGAGGATATACCTCCTATGCAAGGATCTGCGTCCAGATGCAACTCAAGAAGACCCTAGCGGATTCGGTAAGCCTCTATCACGATGATTATGAATGGATTCAACCTCTTGATTATGAACATATTCCATTTCGCTGCCGTAAATGCCATGAACATGGGCATCTGTTCAAGGAATGCCCTCTGAATGTCCAAATCCAACCCACATCCAATGAGATCGCCAAAGATTCTGAGGGGTTTGTCAAAGTCCCCCACCGCCGTAGACATGCCAAGAAGTCGAATGTGGCTCCCTCCTCTTCAAATACCCAGAAAGATCCCCTCCCTAGCCACAAGAAAGCCGACTCCTCGAATCGATTCCAGATCCTCACTCCGAAGGATCCCTCTGACCCTCCGCCTCAAAAAGACTCTCAAGCCTCTCCGCCCCCCTCATCCGCTGATACAATCCATCAAAATACCCTGAACCCCACCGCATCAGAGATAATCGGTGCTCCTCTAAATTCGAAGTCAAAAATGCCAGTGACAGAAACGGATCCGCAGCTCTCAGACATGGATCTAGATGCGGCTCTAGCTCTCAGTTTGCATGAAGAAACTCTGGAAGACCACCTGAATGTTCGAATCAACATGGAAGAAGATATAGAGAATGTAAGCTTGGATGGGCTGGACATCCTCAAATTAGAAGAGGCATGCAAGAAAAAAGCATATACAATCATTCCCCCTGGGGACATAGACAGACTGGAAGGGGTATTAAACAAAGCTCAGCACAAGAAATGCCTAGGAGTTCAGGCAGGCAGCCCCTGGGATGGAAAAAAAATTCTTAAAGAAACGAAGAAACGTGGGCGCAAAACAGAGTTGCAGAGAACAATCATTATAGGTGAACAATTAATGGAATCTGGGAGATTCCCGAAGTTAACGAGGTTTTACAAGGCCCATCCCCATAGTTCCTCATGAAGCTCATCTCTTGGAATATGAGAGGGCTCAACAGCTCCTCAAAACATAGAATGTTAAAAAACATGATACAGTCTAAAAAACCAGCAGTAGTCTTTCTCCAAGAAACAAAGAGTACCAACACTGCCATAGAGCGGCTCTTCAACAAAGCTTGGAGCGGAAGTCAATCCGTATCTACAGATGCGATGGGAGCATCAGGAGGATTATCCATGGCTTGGAACCCGCAGATTCTACAGTTGCAAGACTTCCATGCGACTCGGCATTTCATTCAGGCCACATTTCATCTCATTGGAACGGATATTCATGGACATCTAACAAACACTTACTTCCCCCAGGATCAGCAACTCAAATTAAAAGCTCTGGAAACGCTAACAAGCTTGAACTCCTCCAGGCGTTATCCTCTTTGGATAAGCGGAGGCGACTTCAACATTATCACACACCTAGAAGAAAAAAAAGGAGGGCGCAGGAAGTTGGAAGAAGACAGCACCAGCTTCAAGGACTTTATCAGAAATAACCATCTCATCGATGTCCAAACTTCCAACGGCACCTACACCTGGACGAACAAGCGCAGAGGGGTACACAATATCGCCTCTCAACTTGACCGATTTCTACTCTCAGATAATGCCATACATCTGGGAGGAGACTTTCATGCCTCCATACTGCCTCAAGGGGGATCGGATCACTGGCCCATCATGTTGCAATGGACCAGACCCGGGAAACAATGCAACAGACCTTTTCGCTATGAAGCCTTCTGGTCCAATCACCCAAACTTCAAGGAAGTAGTCCAGACTGCATGGAGGACCTTCACCCCTCCAGAAGGAGCCAAAATGTACAAGTTTCAACAAAAACTAAGGCATCTCAAGCAAGTACTGAAGGCCTGGAACAAAAATCATTTTGGAAACATCACGGAATCCAGGCAAAAATTAGAGCAGGAAATGAGCACTCTCCAACAAACCATCATCACAACGGGCAGAACGGAGGAACTAGCCCACAAAGAGCAAACCCTTTGGACGGCCCTAGAAGCAAGAAGAACGCAAGAGGAAATCCTCTGGCGCCAAAAGTCTAGAGTAAAATGGCTCAAGGAAGGGGAAAAAACACCAAATTCTTCCACCGAACTACTATCCAGCGAAGAATGCACAATAATATTGCCTTCATCAATAACAGCCAGGGGGAAAAACTAGAAAGGCATGAAGACATGGAAAAAGAGCTCAGAGATCACTTTCAAGACATGCTCAAAGAGCCAACCAGAAGCAGAACGGCGGCCATCCAAGAGGTCACAAGGCACATTCCCAAGCTCATCACAGCCGACCACAATAAAACCCTTCTTCAACCAGTCTCCAAGCAAGAGGTGGAGGATGCAATGGCGCAGCTAAAAGATGGTAAGGCTCCCGGTCCGGATGGCTTTACCTCTAACTTTTTTCATGAATTTTGGGATCTAATAAGCAGCGAAGTCTGGGATCTGGTAGAGGAATCTCGAACTATGCACTGGCTCCTCCCTTCTCTGAACTCCACCTTTATAGCGCTCGTTCCCAAAGGGGAGGAAGCCAACACACCAGATAAATTTCGGCCCATTGCCCTCTGCAATGTCATCTACAAACTCATCTCCAAAGTCATAGCCAATAGACTCAAACCCCTCCTGCCTCTTCTAATTCTTCCAGAACAGACCGGGTATGTAGAAGGTCGCCAAATCATGGATGGCATAATCTTATCCAATGAGGTTATCCATTCCTTAAAGATCCTCAAAAAGCCAGGTATGATAATGAAACTTGATCTATCAAAAGCTTTTGATAAGCTCAGCTGGGAATACATTCAGCATATGCTTCTTGCATTTGGCTTCTGCCCCACCTGGACTCGATGGATAATGAACCTCATTTCATCTCCCAGCTTCTCTATCCTTCTCAATGGCTCACCCTCACAGCCCTTCAGATCATCGCGAGGCATAAGGCAAGGGGATCCCCTCTCCCCTTTCATCTTTGTCCTTATGGCGGAAGGACTCAGTCGCTTGATTCATCATGCTATATCCTCAAGGACCATTAAAGGTATTGAGCTTCATGGACTTCCCCCATCATCGCATCAACAATTTGTAGATGACACAATGCTTTTTGGACATCCCTCCTCAGCTGAAGCCAAATCCTTCAAAGCCCTGCTTGATCTGTTCTCTGAAGCCTCAGGCACCTCTATAAATGCTTCTAAATCTCAGCTCTTTTTCTTCAACACTCCTGTTTCCACTCAGAGAAACATAGCACGCATCCTTGGTTTCACTATTGCCACGCTTCCCTCCAAATATCTGGGTGCTCCTCTAATGCTCTCAGCTCTTAATCAAGCATCGTGGAGATCGCTACTGGACAAGCTCGAAGCAAGACTCTCCTCCTAAACGTTCAGGTCTCTCAATATTGCCAGTCGTCTCATCCTGATCAAATCTGTGCTTCAAACCATGCCTCTTTATCTATTCTCCATCCTTGCAGCTCCGAAATGGGTCCTTAAGGGCATACGTAATCTACAACGGAATTTTCTATGGGGATCCTCGGGTCTAAATAGGAAATGGGCCTTAGTCAAATGGTCAGAGGTCTGCCAACAAAAGTCCAACGGTGGATTAGGCTTACGGGACCCACTGCAAAGCAACAATACCATGGGCGCCAAGGTTTGGTGGAACTGGCTTGTCAAACCACAAATCCCCTAGGCGAAGCTTTGGCAAGCCAAATATGCATCGGGAAGTTGCTGGGAAGATTTGATAAGGTTCAACCCAAGTAGCTCAGGCTCAATGATCTGGAATGCAGCAAAACTTCATAGCACATTCATTCAAGAGAAAAGCTTCTGGGAAGTACGTTCAGGGAATTCAGCGCGGTTTTGGGAGGACTCTTGGCAGCAGCTCCCAACGCTAGCCTCAATCTTTCAAAAACCGCTATGGCAAAATCACATGCAACGCAATAACCTTGATAGCATTGCCCAGTTTTGGCAGCAGAATGAAGACACAAACTATCAACAATGGAGACCAGCTTGCACCTGGCAGGAGGATTGGAAAGGAGAAACATATGAGGATATTGAACAAGAACTACAACACAGGAAGGTCAAAAAGTCAAATAAGCAGGACAGATTAAGGTGGGGGCACACAATGAAAGGAGTTTTCACAACAAAAGAAGCCTACAATCTTAGGAACGCTCAAAACTCCATCGACAAAGATCAGTTATGGTGCCACATCTGGCAACCCACTATGTGGCCTAAAGTCTCTACCTTCCTCTGGCTTTTAAGCAAAAAAAGAATACTCACCTGGGATAATCTGCAACGCAGAGGTTTCATAGGTCCATCTCAATGCCCAAACTGCTCTCTGCATGCAGAAACCATCCTGCATTTGATGGAAAAATGCCCCCTTGCAACTCAACTTTGGAATCGAATTGATAAATGCACTCAAAGATCAGGAAATCATCAAGAAGATATAGCTGATCTTTTGAGAACTTGGCCCAAGACGCCATATCAAAGTTCCCTGCTGAACACACTCTGGACTCTCATCCCCGGCTTTCTCTATTGGACCCTATGGAAGGAGAGGAACAACAGAGTTTTCAATGACAAGAAGCGGCCTCCAGAGATCCTGTGGATTCTTTTCAAGCAAAGCCTACAAGAGACTCTGGCGCTCAGGACCTGGCAAGAAACGGATTGGCCTTCATCCCCCCATGAGATAAACATATGGAAATCATGCGATATACAGGTTTCTTACTCCACCCATCCTCCCACTCGGACACTAAACAAGATTGTCTCCCCAGCTCACTGGTCCCCCCCAGCCTCGGCTTCTTTCAAGCTGAATTTCGACGGAGCAGCTAAGGGGAATCCAGGACCCGCGGGATATGGTGGCGTCATTCGCAATGACAAAGGGGACATACAGCACGTCTTCTTTGGATCGATTGGAAACGATACCAATAATGTAGCTGAATTGGAAGGACTATGGACAGGTTTATGCATAGCTGATCAACAAGGCTTCTATCCGCTAATCGCAGAAGGAGATTCCCAGATTCTGATCAACGCAGCCATCCGAATTCAAGCGGAAACACCTGCAACCAAGGTCGCCTCCAGCTGGAGATTGCTCAGCAGACTAGAATCTCTGGAAGCAAGGCTCAGAAATCCCAATAGCATCACCTTCCAGCATGTTAAAAGATCCGCAAATAAGGTTGCTGATCGACTAGCCAATCAAGGAGTCGATCTGAATAGTCACCCCTACTCAGGTAAGCTCAATGACACATCAGATACTCAACTTCAACAAGTTTGCCTATCCTTGGCAACTCAAGATCTTCAACCCCCGGCTGCGGGTGAATGACAGGATAGTTAATGAGCAGGCGGCGTCATGTACTGACAAGTGGACACCAGCACAGGACAAGTGGGCCGAAGGCTCGCGAAGGAGTCCCCTCGGTCCGGCCACAGTTAATGCAGGCGGGATATTTCAGGGTTGCAGGGGTATTTGGATGCCGAAAGGTCCCATTCCGATGCCGAGAGGAGGTCATTTGCGAGGTAAGCAAAGCTCTGATGAGCGAAGCTTTGGTTGTCTGGTTTCGTCGGTGAGAGGTGAGCGGAATTCTCTGATATCGCTGCTGAGAAGTGAGCGAAGCTCTGGTTGTCTGGTATTGTTGGTGAGAGGTGAGCCCAATTCTTGGATGTCTGCTCCGCGGGGGAGGAAGACCACGCATCTACCTCGGCCCTCGGCTCTGGAGGCCCTGGTTTCGAGCTAGAATCATCTGAGAATTCGAGGCTCTGTGTCAAGGCAAGAGGTTTGGTCTGTTGCTTCGGCCTGTTACAGCACTGTGAATGAAAGAATTCTGAATTGTGCAGCGTCGCCGTCTCCTGGTGACCTGGTTCGAGGTGCAGTCCTGGGGCGCACCGCACTTTCACCCTGCACAGCTCTGAATCCGGCCTGGCTTCTAACCTGGGGGGTAAGAATTGAAATCCATCTATGTGTTTTTTCTCATTTTCGGCACTTGGAGAGTGATCGGTGGAATTGGAATAGTATCCTTGGTGGCGTTCAGAGTCTGCGACCTTTGGTTCATATTGGCCCTGAAGCATGCCACGTGAACGACAACGTGGAGCTTGTAGGCGAGGAGGCTCAAGAGGTGGTGCCCGAGCACGGGCCTCTTCGCCACATTCCTCTGCGTCCTCGGAGGAAATTCGCTCCCCACGAGCTCGCACAGGGCGCGGACGAGGCAGAGGGCGGGGAAGGACTGTGGTATGTCCGTTCGGCGGGCATCCATCAACCCGTTTCCGATTCCCCTGCACGCTGGACAATGCTGTGTATTTGTATCGGTGCGAATTGAAAAATGTGAGCACGCTGACCGACCTGAAGCCCCAGCCGCTCCACGGCCACCCTCGCCTGTTCATGGTCAGCAACTACAGTCTTTGGAAGCCGCGGGTGAGGTGGTGAGGAACCGAGCTGGACCACGCGAGCCTGAGAGGGACGACGCGCCATATACCGACACAAGTGCCTCAGACTCCTATGGCTGCCCGGTGGTGGAGGAGCCACATGGCACATTTCTCAGTCCTGCGGTGGAGGAGCCACCAAATCCTTACACCTAGGTGCGCGGCTTGGACGTCCATGGTGGTTTGGCTATGCTATGTTCAGTTTCCGGAAGTCACTGTAGCTGCAACTGTCAATATTGGGAGTCAGTCTATGTCTATGTTTATTTCTGTAATGTCTATGTCAGTCATGGTTTTTGCATCCGTGTCTGTTATGTCGGTTATGTCTTATCATTTCAGTGTCTGTAAGTACTATTTCGGTCTTGTAAGGGTCTGCAACCTCCTCCCTCGCGCTGGCAGGGAGTGGCAGGTTCAGTTTTGAAGTTTTCAGTATAGCTATGGTTCCAGTTCGGGGTCAGAGAACAGCCTTACAGTCTTCTCTCTCAGGCTTAGTCTCAGATTCAAAATGTCAACTTGTTCACGTGGCCAACTTATGGCGGCAAATGTAACCCTCTGTACTTTTTTTGTATCATAATAGAATTAGTCCGATTTACACAAAAAAAAAAAAAAACTCCTCTGAAAAATAAATTATTAATAGAAAGATTCTCCCAAGGAATATAGACATTTAATATTTGCCAATTATTTGCCAATAAATTTAAAATCAAATGATACAATAGCCCCCAAAGTAAAATCCAAATCCACTTTTCAACATTATAATCATTGACTAAAGCTACTTGTCATTTGTTTTTACCATGGTAAATTGTTAACTCGTCAAGGCCCAAGATGAAACTTAGTGGCTACCACTATAACACCAAGAGAATATCCAACAGCCCGTAAGCCAGATATACAAGGAATTTATGACTTAACATCCCATTGTGCCAACCACTCGATTGTCCCACAAGGAGACAAAAAGCTACTTATTAAATTAAAACACAACATTTGTATTTGATTAGGATCCTTAATTGTGCAAATGATAAATGGTGCATCTATGTCCCCAACAAACTGGTGCAAGACAAATTTGTAGCATTGATATCTTTGGGGACTTTGAATGACATCTACCCATTCTAATAGAGATGTCCACCACATGATCTAAGTTCACACATAGTGAAGGGTTGATTGACCACATAGTTGCAACAATGGTTTCATGAGTATGGAATGGAGACAACATGGGTTGAGAAGGAACAGTATGTCCCTATTAACAATGTATATCAATCCCCAAATATTCACACATAGAGATAAGCAAAAACAAAAGTTATCTTGTGTGGCTCAAGGAAGAAATATAAGTTGTCCAAAGGGATCATGGCTATGGAGGAGAGATCTCTATGGAAAAAATCCTTTATAAATGAAGGAACAAAATGAAATGCAATGTACTCAATAGCTTATCAACATAATCATCTAGACTCATCTATGACTTCTAGGGTAAACATACTTCTAGTGTTATCTAATTAGTTTGCTAAAATTCAGATCAACAAAATTCTAAATACTATCTTTAACCAACTAGTTTAATAAAAAATTGACAATAAGTAGAATAACCATATAACACACTAGGTTTGTTGTTTTGTGTAAGATAACATTTTCACAAAGAATATGAAAGAATGTGTATCTACCTGATTCAAACTAGTTTATTATTAGTCTTCTCTCCTCCAACATTCCGTCTCATCTCTGCAATGACTGCCAAACAAAAATTGAAAGAAAATCAAGACAAACCAACCTATGAAAGAAATCAAAGTGCTTTTAGATTGAAACGAAGCCTATTTCTCAAGAATGAAACCGCTGTTGCAAATTAGAAATCATTTCAAATTATTAACTCAAATAAAATGAATGAACCAAAACTTAATGTAAAAATGAAAATTAGAAAATGAACTTTACCTAAAATGACCAATGAATTGAATTGGTTTGAAATAATTGTAAAATAGATGTACTTCATTCTGAACCTGAAATAATAAATCAAAAAAATTAACATAGGAATAAAACAATAAATAAAAAAGTTTAACATATAAGCATGAAATAACTCTTACATCTCCGCATACTAGTTAATCCACCAAGCGAAATCATCTATTACATTCCACCACTCCTATGGATTTCCCCTCCACCCATCCATCTTAAGGTTATACCGTACATCCTACAACAAAATGAAAAACCTCTCGAACCACACAAACCTAATTAAAAAAGTCAAAACACAAAATAACCCATGCACTGTGAAATGCAAAGTGAAGTTCATACTCGAACATGAAGTCACCCAACCCACGAGTACACAACTTTTCTTCGATAATCATGTTTACAATAATATATTGTGAAATTCAGTGAAAAAGATTTTATATAATTATTTCCCAATTAACAACACTCTTTTAAGGGGGTTCACCCCATCTTCCACAGGATTAGCGGTTTACCTAATAGTACGGAAAAATGAAGCGAAGGGCTGCAAGAACCACCATTCATTGAAATTGCGGGTACCTGCGCCACCTTCACACAAAACTTAGAAGAAAAGACCACCATGATCATATCATCAATACACTCCTCGATAATTTCACTGACAAAACTAGTGAGAAAAGACCTCACGTTCTCTGTTTCTTCCAAGAGACCAAAATAAGCGTTCTTCACCCTCCCTCCTGCAAATCATTTATGAGACGGAAACACCACCTGTGAGATGGATATACAATTCGTACTCATGATCAAATTTTCTGCAAACAAAGATTAAAAAAAGACAGGCTCTGCCGCCGTTTCATGATATATAAATGATACATACACCCCCAAAAAACAAATCCATGGAAGAAATTATGTGCCTCTGAGGTTGAAACAAAAGCATCTGTTGTCTCATCTTCTCCTCAACAGCGAACCTGTTGCAAATCAGAGTTTATTTCAAATCATTAGCTAGGCCAAAACCAATAATCAAGAATTTCCAATGAAATTAAAGGCAAATTAGCTTTACCTAGAATAACCATCTCTATGAATTGAAATGCCCTCGGGGTTGAACGAAATAACAGTAAACCCTTGCAATTTGCTAGAGCCTCAGTAACTGTGACGAGAAACAAGAATGTTTACAGTTAACATCTTCCAGAATCAATTAAATCTTTTAGCAAAAATTTGGGTAACAGATATCTCACCAAGTAGAAAATTACTGAATAACAGAGTTGGTATGAGAATTACCGAATGACAGGGTCGAGGCGAAGGAGTAGTCATTATCTTTTAAAAATTAAAATAGCCTGAACAAATGATGCGGGCACAGGACTAATAAAATGAAGAGAAACAAAAGATTAACCCTCTACCATTAAATCACACATCTCAGAAATACTTTAATCATCAATAGCACTTCTAGCTAACCTTTAGCTTTCACAATCATTTTTTAATGAAATTTTGCTGAACAGATTTCTAGGTCAGATTTTAGCCCCGATTAGCAGGACATTTTAAGTGGGTTAACTCAATGTTTTATGGGGTTAGCTGTTTTACCAATTGGAGAGTAATGGGAATGACAGGATGAACTGAATCAGACGGCTGTAGGAACCAACATTCCCTGACATTGAACGCCACTTTCACTGATAAAATAAGAAAGAAAGGACCGCATGGACCCTGCTTCCTCTTGAACCACAAAATAAAGATCAACATTCTTCGACCAATCTCCCTCAATTAGACCTGCACACCATTTATGAGTGGGAGAGAGAGAGACAAAATTGCCAGCTCAAATAAAACTAAAACAGACCTGAGCTCCGAAGGCTATACTGTTATCTACTTCCTCGATGTCGAACCCTCTTTTTTAAGCTGTTTTCATTCATTATCAAAACCAATCAGCAAGCAACTGCAGAAGAATTTAAATTCTGAGGTAACACCATAAAACAAATACTAGGGCTCTTTATGCTAAACATTCTGTACATGCTTCTTAGTAAAAACTATGAAAAAAATCAAAAACAAAAAACGTACACATATTCCCTCCATTCGATTGAATAATTTCACAGAAATCCAAAATCACTGGACATCTGCAGCAAAAATAAAGGAATGCAAACATACTGTTGGGGTTAGCTGTTTACAGAAACCAAGAACGAAAGAGAGATGGACAGAATCTGTGTATCTAACTGATTCAATTCAAGGTTAAGGGAAATAGATTAAATCAATCATAGACTTGCTTGGTGCTTAATAATTACCATTCTTCATCCTTAATCCTTCATGTCATCTCCCTAAATTCACTGTAAACCAAACCATTTACCAGACCACCTCTGACATAGGAACATATGTAGAAACAGAGCAGTCTTCTCCCGTCATCTTCTTCCTCACTGACAAATCCTCCTTTGTACCTGTTGCACATCAGAATTCATATCAGATAATGTTCAAATATCTCTATGCTTACCCGGCAGCGTCCAATTAAAAACATACCTGCTAGTCAATTCATATAAATCGAAGATAACTGGTTTAATCTTCTCCTCTAGTCAATAAAATCCAGGACAAACCATGCAAACTCGGAAGAGAAAAAATAAAATAAAATAAATATTAACCAAAATTCCAACTCATTGTAATCCAAACAAATGGAAAAAACAATTAAAAAAATGGCTGTAAAACACAATCGAGCAAAGCCAAACCAATGCAATTCAGACAAAGAAGAAGATGAGACGAGTCAGGAAAGCGAGAGCATGTTGGTCTGAGAATGCCTCTATACATCCATTCTCCCTCCCTTTTAAACGGTAACAAGCGAATTGGGAGCTTTTTGGTAGGGAGCTGATAGGAATTTCAAAACGGCACCACTCCTCACCACCTGTGTTAGTGGCTTTCAGACTCTTTCAACAGAAAATGGTTTTTAGGAATTTAAATCTGACAGGCGGTGACGGCCAATTAGCCGGTTCCATCCCTACTGGGCATTCCATGAAGTTCCATGAAAATTTAATTCGCTCGACCACAAGGAATTGGATGTTGATAGAATCTGCATCTTCTTTCGAAAATGTCTCTCCCTGCAAAATTTTGTCAGAAAAGAATTTTCGCGTGGACCATTTCTTTTAATATAACGCAGTAAAATTCACTGTTATAAATTTTTGAGTTTTTAAAATTTATATTTTAAATAATAATATTTGAGATACAGAAGTGGTCATATTTCATCTTATTAGTCCATATATAATCAATATTATCTTCATTAATTCATAATGGAAAGATTATTCACTTCTTAAAAAAGGAAAAATAAAAAATATATAAATATAGTTTTCAAGAAAATGTTTTATTCTAATGTATTTAAATTAATTAAATTATTTATTTTGATATAAATAATGTAATAAATACTTTTAAAATAATAAATAATGTATTTAAATTAATTAATTATTAATTACATTAAAATGTAATAAATACTTTTAAAATAATAAATAACATAAAAATAAATAGCATTCGCTTTAATTAAATGGGTAAAAAAGTCATTTCCCTCACTATTATATAAAGCTTTTTACTCCCTCGGTCATGTTAATAATTGACGCGGATTATAATAGAGTACACTTATCCTCCCATTTATAATAGAGTACACTTATCCTCCCATTTATTGAAGCGCCTCTAATATTAATTGCATATTGGTCTCCCTTCAACGATTCTCACGAAGTAAATAGATGCGAGTGGTCTGAAATCACATTTTTCCTCCATTGATAAGGAGAATTTTTTTGGGTTCTCTTAAAGAAGAGTAGTGCTTACAATTTTTTTGAAAATTGGAAATTTTAGCATGTATTGTTATTAAAATTAAGTAGAAATTTTGGGAAATCTAGGTTACAGCTATCTAATTTTATAATTTTGAATGTGAGGAGATTTTTAATAATGCTAAATTTAATTCTACCATAAAAAATACAATTCAAATACTCATATGATCAAATTTTTCAAAAAAAACCATCATATTCTCACCAAAAATAATTTTCCGGGAGAATTTATAACCTATATAAACCATGCCTAAATTAAATAATTTAGTGTAAGTCTATTTATTTTATGATATATTATCAATTTTAAAAAACAAAAAATCATAAAATTTAATTTGGAAAAAATTTTATATATATAACATATATTCCATTTAAATAATTAAAAAAATCTAGAATCTAGATTATTGGTGGACTTGTGATTTAATGTAAATCATTCCATATTTTCAATTGATGAAGATTGTGGTACTTGTTGGAACAAGAATAGCAATATTTCCACCAGAGAAGGCTCTACACCATGTGGTTTTAGTTACCCAGAGTCAAACTCTGGTTATTGAAACAGAGTATTGGTCGAAATAAGAGCCATGTTGCAGATCGAAACTCCAGTACAGAGAAACGATTCTATGCATGAAGTCGTGTTGGCATTGATTTACATAGTCCTGAAACCAGAGAAGCGTTGAGCAATTAGTGAATTGTAAGCAGAGATCCGACAGCACTACAAGAAGATCAGGTAGCGCTTCAGGAAGTTCCTGTAATTATTGTTTTTAACCTGTAATATATTTATTCATTTGATAAAATCCGGTTTCGGAAGTTGTATGAGTCTATGGATATGTTGAAAGGAGCTTATAAATAACAGGTGAATGAGTTTTAAACAACTCTGTAAGAAAGTTTTGTTCAGCTAGAACAGGAACTTCCTGCAACCAGGGTGTGAAGTGTGACGTTTATGATCAGAGTGAGAATAGTTGTAGCATTAATAGCTTACTAGCATAAAAGAAATAACTATTTATAAATGAACGAAGTGAAATGTAGTATACACAATAGTTTATCAATCTAATCCTTTAGAATCATCTATGACTTCTAAGATAAACAAACTTCTATGGTTAGTTTGCTAAAATCTGGATCAACAAATTTCTAAATATTGATTTTAACCAACTAGTTTAATAGGAAAATGACAATAAATAGAATAACTATATAACACATGAAGTTATATTTTTTAATGTAGGATAACAATTTCACACATAAAAGGAAAGAATGTGTATCTACCTTAATTAGTTTATTTTTCGTCTTCCCTCCTCTAACATGCCATCTTATTTTCGAAATGTCTGCAAAACAAGATCAAAAATAATTGAACCATGCTACTATTTCAATTATATATAATTAATTTAAATTATCTAAATAAACCAACCTATGAATGAAATTATCATTTATATTGAATAAAAACATTCAATCTCTCATCTTTTTTCTCAATGGTGAACACTATTTTCTCTAACATAATGCAAATCAAAATTCATCTCAAATTATTAAATACACCAAAATTAATAACCCAAACTAAAAAAAATAAATACACATGAACTTTACCTAAAATGACAAATGGATTGAAATAGTATTGATTCTAAAATTGAAACAATAGTAAAATAGTGTTGAGTCCAGAATTAAAACAATAGTGAAATTGATATACTTCATTCTCAAATAATAAATAAAAAATTCTTAACATTAAAATAAGAGAATTTACCTTTAAACTATAAAAAAAAACCTACATACTACTTAATTCACTAATCAAAATCATCTATTACCTTTCCAGACTCCCATGGATTGGATTTCCGCTCTGCCCATCTATCTTAGTTTCTACCATAGATCTTACATCAAAAATAAAAAACCCCCGTACAACACCAACAAAATTTAATTAAAAATTAAAAAACACTCAAATAATGCAGAGGTAAAAACACGAAGTGAGGCTAATACGAAATCACCCAACCCACGACTACCTAACCTTGCTTCGATAAAGATCCCTTGCTTTCAATAATCATCTTTATAATCATATTTTGTGCAATTCAGTGAAACCGATTTTATGTAAGCATTTCCCATTAACGAGACTTTCTATGGGGTTCACCTAAAAGTACGGAAAAAATGAAAAAACAAAACGAAGTGCTGTAAAAACCACTATTCTTTGAATTTGCAGATACCTGCGTCACATTCACAGAAAATGTATAAGAAAAGACCTCTCCGTCACCGCCATGATCGTATCATCGATTCACTCTCAATAATTTCACTGACAAAACAAGTGAGAAAATACCTCATCTTCTCTGCTTCTTCCGAGAGACAAAAATAAGTGTTCCGCATCCTCCCTCTTGCAAATCATTAATGAGACGGAAACACCACCTGTAGGCTGTGAGATGGATATAGAGTTTATGAGAGGGAAACACATACTATGAGACGGTTAACAGAAACCACAGCTCAAATAAGCTCACACAAACCTGAGCTCCGAAGCTTCCTCTGCCATCTTCTATCAACTTTTCTGCATGTCATCTTACCTCCGCTGTGACTGCAAACAAAGATTAAAAAGAAACAGGCTCTGCCGCCATTTCATGATACATAAATGATACATACACCCGAAAAAAAGCAAATCCATGGAAGAAATTGTGTGCCTCTGAGGTTGAAACAAAAGCATCTGTTGTCTCATCATATTCCTCGACAGCCAACCTGTTGCAAATCAGAGTTTATTTCAAATCATTAGCTAGGCCAAAACCAATAATCAAGAATTTCCAATTAAATTGAAAACAAATAAGCTTTACCTGGGATGACCATCTCTAGGTATTGAAATGCACTTGGGGCTGAACGAAATAACAGTAAACCCCTTGCAATTTGCTAGAGCTTCAGTAACTGAAACAGGAAACAACAATATTTTTTTTTCCAAGGAGAAAAGAAGAAAACACTTCCATTAAGAATTTACATACATCATAGTTGCTGTGCAATAATTAACAGTTGTCATACATAAAATAACTAACCTGCTCCCACCTTAGATAGAAAAAAATACCTCCCTGTAACTACACAAAACAACATTCATATTATTCTCAAAGGAACTCAGACAAATAATTTCCACAAGAATTTCCAATTAAATTAAAAGCAAATAAGCTTTACCTGGGATGACCATCTCTAGGTATTGAAATGCACTTGGGGCTGAACGAAATAACAGTAAACCCCTTGCAATTTGCTAGAGCTTCAGTAACTGAAACAGGAAACAACAATATTTTTTCTTCCCAGGAGAAAAAAAGAAAACACTTCCATTAAGAATTTACATACATCTTAGTTGTTGTGCAATAATTAGCAGTTGTCATACATAAAATAGCTAACCTGCTCCCACCTTAGATAGAAAAAAATACCTCCCTGTAACTACACAAAACAACATTCATATTATTCTCAAAGGAACTCAGACAAATAATTTCCACAAGAATTTCCAATTAAATTAAAAGCAAATAAGCTTTACCTGGGATGACCATCTCTAGGTATTGAAATGCACTTGGGGCTGAACGAAATAACAGTAAACCCCTTGCAATTTGCTAGAGCTTCAGTAACTGAAACAGGAAAGAACAATATATTTTTTTTCCCAGGAGAAAAAAAGAAAACACTTCCATTAAGAATTTACATACATCATAGTTGCTGTGCAATAATTAGCAGTTGTCATACATAAAATAACTAACCTGCTCCCACCTTAGATAGAAAAAAATACCTCCCTGTAACTACACAAAACAACATTCATATTATTCTCAAGGGAACTCAGACAAATAATTTCCACGTGCTCCCAAAAATACAGAGAATATAAAAAAACGAGGATTATCCCATAGATGAGACAGATGCTTGCAGGCACCTATAAAGCACACAACAAGAAGGGAATCTTACTAAATCACAAAAAAACCTTGACTTTGGATTAGCCCCTCCAAAATAAGTTCAAGATGCATATGTCCAGGCAGGAGGGACAGAGCATGCTTGGAGAGAGTTGGCTTCGGAATTTTGTCCTCTAAAAACATGCTGGAAAGGTATCCTCAAGAAGAGAGACTTTAATCCCCGGATCCTATCTAGTTGAAAAGAGAAGGAACCTGTAAGGCATTGAGAAACAACAATATAACAATGTTTACAGTTTAACCTCTTCCAGAGTCATTTAAATCTTTTAGCCAAAATTTGGGGAACAGATATCTACGGGGTTAGACGCTCACCAAGTAGAAAATTACTGAATAACAGAGTTGGTATGAGAATTACCCTCTTCCAGAGTCATTTAAATCTTTTAGCCAAAATTTGGGGAACAGATATCTACGGGGTTAGACACTCACCAAGTAGAAAATTACTGAATAACAGAGTTGGTATGAGAATTACCGAATGACGGTCTCGAGGCCAACGACATTCCCTGCACAGGGGAGTAGTTATTATCTTTTAAAAAGTAAAAAAGGCTGAGCAAACGATGCAGGCACATGACTAAAAAAATGAAGAGAAACAAAAGGTTAACCCTATACCACTAAATCACATCCCAGAAATACTTTAATCATCAATACCACTTCTAGCTAACCTTTAGGTTTCATAATCATTTTTAATGAAATTTGGTTGAACGTTGCTGAGGTCATTTAATAGACCTGGTTAGCAAGACTTTTTAAGTGGGTTAATCCAATGTTCTACAAAGTTAGCGGTTTTACCGAAACAGAGAGAAATGAGTGTGACAGGATGGACTGAATCAGATGACTCTACGAATCAACATTCCCTGACAATGCACGCCACTTTCACTAACAAAATAACGAATAGACTCTTCTTCCTCTTGAATGCCAAAATAAAAAACATTATTCGACCTCTCACCCGCAACTCGACCTGCAAACCATTTATGAATGGGAGAGAGACACATAAAATCGCCAGCTCAAACAAAAACAAAACAAACCTGAGCTCGGAAGGTTCTGCTGTAATCTACTTCCTCGATGTCGAACCCTCTTTTTTAAGCTGTTTTCATTCATTATCCAGGTCAAAACCAATTAGCAAGCAACTGCCAAAGAATTTAATGTTGAGGTAACACCATAAAACAAATATCAAAGCGCCAAATATTATGTTTATGGTTATATATGCTAGCAGTAAAAACTATGTAAATAAATACATAGAAAATGAAAACCAAAAAACAAAACGTATACATGTTCCTCCACTCCAATGAATAATTCACAGAAATCCAAAATCACTAGACATCCTGCATCAAAAATAAAACAATGAAAACATACGGTCGGGGTTAGCTGTTTACAGAAACCAAGAATGAAACAGACATGGACAGAATGTGCCTATCTAGCCGATTCGATTCAGGGTTAAGAACGACGTCGAGGGTTGTCTTGTTTCGATTCGATTCAAGATTAAGAATGAGGCCGAAGGTTGTCCTGTGCCAATTACATATATTAAACCAATCATGGGCATACTTACTTGCACGATGCATAATAATTACCATTCTCCATCCTTAATCCTTCCTGTCATCTCCCTAAATTCACTGTAAACCAAACTGCTTACTAGACCACCTCTGACAGAGGAACATATATAGAAACAAGCCAGTCCTCTCGTGTCATCTTCTTCCTCACTAGCAAACCCTCCTCTGTACCTGTTGCACATAAGAATTCATATCAGATCATGTTCAAATATCTCTACGCTTACCCGGCAGCGTCCAATTAAAAACATACCTGCTAATCAATTCATAGAAATCAAAGATAACTGGTTTCATATTCTACTATAGTCAATAAAATCCAGGACAAACAATGCAAACTCGGAAGAGAAAAAATAAAAGAAAAGAAAGATCAACCAAAATAACCACTCATTGTAATCCAAACAAATGGAAAACATCATTTTCAAAATGGCTGTAAAACACAACATGCATGGCCATGCAATATGGACAAGAAACGAGCCAAGCCAAACCAACGCAATTCAGAGCAGAGAAGAAGATGAGACGAGTCCTGACTCCTGAGAGCATGTTGGTCTGAGAATGCCTTTATACATGCGCTCCCTTTTTTAAAGGGTAACAAGCGAACTGGGAGCTTAAATTTTGGTAGGGAGCGGATAGGAATTTCAAAACGAAACCACTCCTAATTGCATGTATTAGTGGTTTTCAGACTCTTTGAACATAAAATGGTTTTTAGGAATTTTAATCCAATGGGCGGTGACGGCCAATT
>APFE031663100.1:47859-61033 GCA_000404065.3 Pinus taeda | reverse complement strand
TGTTGTTACTCCGCTGCTGATACTCTGCAGCTCACTGTCCAGAAATCTCTCTTGCTCTCTTGCTCTCCTTCTCTCAATCTGCTCATGAAAGAATTGAATCGAATGTGATCTTTTCCTCCTTTTCCTCCTTTAATATAACTCCAAATGACTTTTGGGTGATCCAAGTGATTTTTGGGTGATCCCTAAATCCAATGGCTGAAATAGATTTAGATCAATGGCTGAGATTAAATGCACATTTAAATCTCACTTTTTATTTTTTAATTCACCCCACTTTAATAAAGACCCACTTAGTCATTTATTTCCAAAGTCAATTTTCCTTTCTAATTTTACATTAACTTTATTAAAGTCACTTTAAAATTAGACTTTAGTAACTTTATCACTTAAAGTCACTTTTAAATTAGATTTAACTTTATAAAAATTATAAAGTCACTTTAGGAGAAAAATTAAATTCTTTTGGACACTTTTCCCTAGGCCAAAGATCAAAGCCTTTGGGAACCACCTGTCCTCCGGTGGGAAATGAGAAATTTTTACAACACAACAGTCTATTTGCATAATCAGAGTCCTCATCGGATTCTTGGTATGATTACACTGGAGGAGGCTTTTTCGGGGAGAAAGTTGGATCTGTCGCACTTCATGATTTTTGGAGCCTCTGTTCACTGACATTTCTCCAAAGAATCAAGGAAGAAGCTTGAGCCGACAACAAAGTGGGGGCTATTTGTGGGTTACACAAAAACTCCTCACAACTACCGTGTGTACTTACCTTCCCTCAAAATGACAGTTGTGCGAAGGGATGTAAAGTTTGATGAAGAGAAAGCGATGCGGTGCTCTCTTGAGAGGGAGCTTCAAATCCCATCAGAAGAGGAGATTTTAGCTCCAAAGGAGGAGATTCAGGAAGTTGTGGAGCAACCACAAGTAGAGGAGCAGAGAGTGGAGACATCCACTCAAGCAGAAACATCTAGAGAAGGCAGAAAAAGAACCAGGGAAGTTGATAGACTTGTGTAGGATGCGAGGGAGAATGTGGGAGCTCCTTCAAAATTTGCGCAGGCAGAGGAGTTCACCTGATCGGTACACTGACTACATCGATCTAATGACTGAGCTTGTAGAGACTACGCCATCCTCTTTCGAGGAAGCAGTAGAGCAACCTGTATGGGTTGATGCAATGGTTGAGGAATATGAATCCATTGTAAAGAACAATGTTTGGGAAGTGGTCCCAAGACTGACAGATAAATCAGTTGTGGGTTCGAGGTGGATATTCTGTTGAATTTCCACAATCTTGGGTCTAGGATAGAATCTTAGAATCTCTGACTGCTAGCCTAATTCTCGAGCTCCAAACTACCAGGATAACAGTCACCTTTGCCTATCAAGTACTGCACTTTGGCACCAATCTTCAACTCCTCCTCGTCACTTCAAGATAGTTTGTCTAGAGCTACTTTGGGCTATCAACACATTGCCCTCCACTAGACCAATGATGCCCAATCCTTCACTATAGTTTTAGCTCCTAATTGAGGTCTCCAACTGCCTAAGTTGACCTCAATACATGGCACTTATAGGTTTCAATATAATCTGATCCAAACTGTTCACTTCCTTGACCCAACAAACACCAAACACTGCTCCAATAAGCATGTACTAGCTCACTGTTTTGAGGTCTGCTATAAATGTTGCAACTAGGCCTGGTTAGGGCACAACTTAGTCCTTTCTTCAACCTTGTTTTTTGCCTAGAATTGCACCAAAGTGATCAGGTTTCCCTTTCTTGAGAGGTCGAGGAGGGCTTCTCCAAATATGGGTTGTCCTAGCCCTCAACCAACCTTCGACCTACCTTCAAATGATTGCGGCATGCTATAGTTGGCTCCTCTAGGCTCGCGACATGCTAGTTTAGGGTCTGCCCACCTTTTTCCTACCCTCAAAACAATCCTAGAGGCTACAATATCACAGCAAGGGAACTTGGCCCCTTCTCCAGCACTTCGGACCCTTGAAAAACCCTTCAAACAGTCCATTCTCCTACACTGGTCTACCTCCTTGCTGTGGCCCTAGAACAAAAATGTCCTCCCTCTCCAACAAGCTTCTCTCTTGTGTTTTGTTGCACAAATGGATGATGAATAAGTCCTCCACTCCACCTCTATATATACACATAAAGAGGCCTCCACGAATTCATTTGAAGAGACATGTATCTTGGATCAAGCCTACATGACGTGACTGTCCATAATTAATTTTCAACTTAAAAAATTCATAACTTCATTTCTAGAGCTCCAGTTTGAGTAATCTTTGAAGCGTTGGAATCCACACGCCAAGCTCTATCACCTCAAATTTTCTCATGCTCAAATTCTTCATGGTTTTGGCCCAATGTCGATGGGTGCAAAACCCCCACCTAGAGTTCCAAGCCCACAAGTGACCCTTGTGGTGCTTTGCGCTCCAAACCCCAAACCCTACGGCTTGGAGTACCTCCCAAGCTACTCAAAAATCAACACTCCCTCTTAGCGAGGGAGGTACTTCCAAAACTAGGAAGTAACTCATTATCATCATCACTACTCACAACACTCGCCCAACTCCTTGTGCTCACAATTGCAACAATCCCTATTCTGTGAACTATGCCCTTCTCGAAAGTGTCATTGTCACTGTTGGAAGCACCTTGCTTCTTCTTTTCCTGTAACAGTCTCCACTCTCTCCATGATTCCTTCTTAGCAGTTGTAGGAGCACCCTTGCTCCCCACTAACCACGCTCTCTTCTTAGGTTGCAAAGTTTCCCTCTGAACTTGCAAGCTCCTTCTCGAACTCGACTCCTTTTGAGTCTTTGGAATCTGGACCTTCTTCTTGAGAAGGTGTACCTTCTTCTCGGGAACCTGTAATTGCTCCTCTGAAGCTTGCTCTTGCTTCTCTTGAACCTACACCTGCTCCTACTTCTCTGGAACCTGCACCTGCTCCACCTTCTTTTTTCCATGATCCACAGGTTTGCTCGTCAATCTATAGAGACCATGCTTTCTAACTCTAAGTACAATCCCATCGGACTTAGAGCCTCTGGGCCTGAGTCTTGCCTTCCATCTTGGAACAAGACCTCAAACCCCTTCCTCTTGATCATCGAGACAAAAATCACGCTATATCTGAGTCCTAGTACAAATAGTACATCATGTACCCTCATAACACGTCTTGTCTCCATCCTCGGGTTGGAAGTATGACAAGGCGATGGGGAATTGTTTGCGTCTCAAGGCAAATACGCAAATGAGATACTACAAAGGTTCTGCATGGAGAATTGTAAACCCATGGAAACACCTTTAGCGACCAATTGGAGGAAGGAGGGTGCCACTTCAAGTGAGGAAGTGGATGCTACCATTTATCAACAGCTAGTGTGTTCACTAATGTATCTTGTGAACACACGACCAAATATGTGCTATGCAGTCAACCAGCTAAGCCAAGCTATGGTTAGGCCAACCAAATTATTTTGGAAGGCAACAAAGCATGTTTTACGGTACCTCAGAGGCACTACCCAGGTTGGACCATGGTGCAAACGGACAGAGGGAGTGAAGCTGTGTGGATTCATAGATGCAGATTGGGCAGGGAGTTCATCAGACCGAAAGAGTATATCAGGTGGAATTTCTAGTGTTGGGTCCGCAATGGTTTCCTGGTACAGTAGGAAGCAAATATCTGTGGTGCTTAGCTCGACAAAAGCAGAATACATGGCTACAAGTCAAGCAACATGTGAGGCGATATGGATGAGAAAGATACTTGTGGGACTGTTTGGTCAGATGATGGATCCAACAGTGATCAATTGTGATAATCAGAGTTGCATCAAGCTCTTTGAGAATCCAGTGTTTGACGATCGATCCAAGCATATCGATATCTGGTATCATCATTTATGGGACTGTGTGCAGAGGCGGATAATGTTGTTACAATACATTTTGATAGAAGAACAAGATGTTGATATTTTGACAAAAGTTAAACTAGTTCTAATTGTTGGAGGAACTAGTGGAAGGTCAGTTGTGCAGTGAGACTTTAGTCTTAACTCAGTGATAATCCAATTAACTGATCAATCAACCCAAAATAGGTAGTGCATGCAGAGAATTCAAGTTCACCAACTATGGTGGAGATTCCAAGGAGTGTAACATCAGTTGTAGACTAGTCTTGAGTGTACAAGTGTTGCATGCTGTCAAATGATCAACCTTGGGAATTGCACAATCATTTTGGAGAAAATTCCTAAATAATAGGGGTCTAATTTCCTCAGGAATTGTGCAAGGAAATAGGGGCTCAAGCAGAGGCAGAAATTGACTAAGTGAGCAGAGAGACAAGTTATTTACTTGCAGGTTGAGCTCAGATTGAGCTAACAATTTTAATGCAGCTCTATTCATCTGATTAATCCAAGCAGGCATAGGGGTTTGGAAAAGCTACTGTGTGCATGTGTGTTATTTCTCATTGCATGTTTGTGATTGATGTTCTAAATTGTGAATTGAATTCCGGAAAGCATTAGAGTAGGTTTGTGTCTTGTGATTTTGATTAAAAGTTCAGGAGCAGTTGCAAATCTACACCACAATTTCTACAACTTGAACGCTTATTTGACCTTTACTGCTAAGATCTGAACTAAAAAATATAGACACAATCTACTTCCAGGCATCTCACTTAACTTGGATTATTTACAAAATGAATTTCGTTTTGCAAATATTGACAAAGCAGCGGTTGCACAGTAATGAGAATATCCTCATGTTTTGGTTTTTGTTTTCACAGAAGCACTGTGGTTGGTGCAATGGTTAAAATGCTTTATAACACATGGCAAAGAAATATATTATTGTGCTTGCTTCTAAGTACTTACTTTGTGTTGGGAAAGTAAAACAAAAGCTTTAAAAACTGGAACAGGCTGAGGGTTAGGCCAGGAACCGTAACTGAACCACCTGGCAAACTGGCTTGCTGAAATCATAGAATAAGGAAATTTTAATTAAAAAAGAAAAATCATGTACATGAATATAAATTCTAACCATTAGACACCAAATTTGCAAACTAGAGGGGGCTTGTGTTACCATTTTGTCTTTTTCTGTCCAAAGTCTGCCAAAGATGTCTGAACCATTCAAACCAGTTTTGTGAACCAGCTGTTCCAGGGCCCCCCAAGGTAAATTGGTTTGGACTGGCTGGTTTTCAAACCTCTGTATAATTATATTGTTTTCCACAAGAAATTAGTATTTATTGAATGATTAATAGATTGATCCTCAATGCAGTCGGAAGCTGATTATTCTAACATTCATCATAACTGTGCCTTGTCCTCAGATAATTTATTACTGACAGCAGATCAGAAAAAAGTTAAACTGGTAGATTTTGGGCTGGCAAGGGAAGAGACACTAACCGAAATGATGACTGCAGAGACTGGCACTTATAGATGGATGGCTCCTGAGGTCCAATTTTGATTAGTTGTTTCTGGAGTTTTTTTGCTAGTTGATATGTTGGCATGAAAGTAGTAATGCTTCTGTTTGTTGCTATATGCAGTTGTACAGTACTGTTACATTAAGACACGGAGAGAAAAAACATTATAATCACAAGGTAGATGCATACAGTTTTGCTATAGTCTTATGGGAGCTGTTGACAAATCGTATGCCATTTGAAGGAATGTCAAATCTGCAAGCAGCATATGCTGCTGCTTTTAAGGTATTTGGTTACCATTCATTGTGTATACATACACAAACTGGGAAACTGCTTGGAAATTATTGTTACACTTCTGAAAAAAAAATACTAGCAGTAGGGTTAAACCATGCTGTTGCCAATACTTGTGTATTTTGTGTGGAAGATTGTGAACTTGATGGTTGCTTAGGTATTTGGGAAAAATATTGTTTGGAAACAGGTGATGTGAAAGAAAGTTGACATAATACAGTTATTTGTTTTTCAGAATGTCAGACCAAGTTCAGAGAATCTTCCAGAGGAAATGGCTTCAATCTTGGAATCCTGCTGGGCACAGGATCCCAACAGCCGGCCCAACTTCAGTCAAATAGTGAGAAAACTTATTTCTTTTCTTTCATCCCTTTCCGATCCAGAGAACATGCCTCCACCAGTGCTTATTGCTTCAAAGAACAGCATTCTGCCACCAGAGTCTCCAGGGACAAGTTCATTGATGGCAAAGCGGGGTGAGCAAGGTGAAGATGCCAATGGCAAGTCAGGAAACAAATCACGGGGATTCCTTCCTTGTTTTAGTCACTGCTTCCAATCAGATGCTGAAAATGGATTGATAGAATGATGCAAGGATCCATGCCCCTTTCCAATCAGATGCATTAACAATTTCAGGGCTTATCAATGCAGTCACTTTCAGATAGTGCATTTGCTGTCTCTTATTTCATATCTCTCTTGTTCAAGTGCAAACTATTCCCTCCAATTCGACAAGAACTAACTTGTTTTGTATTCTTTTCTTCTGTCGTTAACTTTCTGTTAGCAATCTATTGTTGCACAAAATTTATATTTTTATATAGTGACTTCCAACTAAAATGCAGGTATATGTTAAACTCTTTAATAGGAACTGCAATTGATTATGGTTATTGGGGTTTTCATGCGAGATTTGGCAGACACTGGGATGCAGTTAGGAATAGGAATGAATGCTAACTGGATTTGTGTAATCCTGAAATGAACAGGGTATTAATATATCAATAAATAAAGAAAAGTTCTGAGGAAAATAGTTCATTGATTAAGCTGCCAAAACTATTCGCACTTGCCTAACATTCACAACAGATGTAACAGGCATTATCAGAGTATTGGATCGTCATGTGTAAATGCAGCACATATATTCATGAATACTGCTGGTGCTCTTTAGGTCACTGTAGACTTCTGGGACCAGTTCTTATTTATAGGATTAATGAATGCAAAACGTTCCTGCGAACATTTACAAATTGTGACAGATCTCATCAGAGTATTGAACTGTCATGTGGAAAAAGCAGCACATGTTTTCGCAAAACATTTTTATGGATGACTGCTGATGCTCTTTAGGTTATTGTAGGTTGCTGGGACCAGTTTTATCAATAGGATTAAAAGATTGCAATAAAGAATGATAAAGGTGTTTGAAATTCAAGAATTCAAAGCTAAGTGAATGCAAATATAAGTTTCTTATGCAATCAAAATGCAAGGACACACTTTAAAATCCCACATCTATAATGAAGAACTGCATTATAAGCAATATTGTGGAAATAATCCAGCATTCTTGAAAATAGGGTATGTTTCTGTCAGTAAAATAATGATTGCAATCAAAAGTTTGAAAGTTTGGATTGTATTCGTTCTCTACATCAAGTTTGTTTTTTTCTTTCTCATTTCTTTAAATCCTTTGGCCCCACCTTTCTTTTACAACGTTACTTGGCTGAGCTGAGAAGGGTTGCCTTTTCAGTCAATGAAAAGCGTGCAAGGCCTTTCTGAACCAACTGTGAGAAGGATTAACTAATTTGACAAAGAGAGAGCAGGATATCCTTGTGGGGAAAGAGAAAGGTTATTATTGTACTGAATGGAAACAACCTACCCTCTCTCTTTATATATATATATGCACGCACCAAGAGACACGTTTTTTTTTTCATACTCATTTATTTAGATCCTTGGCCCCAACCTTTCTTTTACAGCCTTACTTGGCTGATCTGAGAAGGATCACCATTTCAGTCAATGAAAAGCATGCAAGGCCCTCTGAACTAATTGTGAGTAGGGTAAACTAATTTGACAAAGAGAGAGAAGGATATCCTTGTGGGAAAAGAGAAGCTTATCATTGTATTGGATGGAAACAATGATATTGGATGGAAACAACCCACCAAGAGACATGGATGCAGTTACAAGTACTTGTACAGTATTTTTGAAATCTAATTGTGGGGAGTCGTTCGAGTATGGGTATACTAAATTTAATGTGAATTAAAAAAAAGTGAAAAAACAAATTGAAATTTTAAAATCATAAAATAATCAGCCATGGACATTGAATAATTGTTTATATTATAATGTTTGTGTCACCTTTTGAAAATCTATGGCTTATTTTGCATTTCACTGGTATCTTTCTCTCACCAATACAAGGGAACTCAATGATAGTTAGAGATTGTGCGAAGAAGACTTGAAAGCCATGCACTTTTCCCTATATTGCCATGCTGTTGCATTATTTGACGGAGCACCCTACTCGTTGATTGAACCCAAGGGTCTAAGATCACATGGACGGGTGATGTACGGAGCACCCTACTCGTTGATTGAACCCAAGGGTCTAAGATCACATGGATGGGTGATGTGAATTAGAAGAGAGACTTAGAAGATGGATGACCTGCCTTGTTGGAGGTCCAAAGCATGGTATGTGGCAAGGAAAGGGGTTGAAGAAGAATCACCCTACATGAAAGGATACGATGTGTTACTAAAATTGCACTTGGCATGATCAAAGGCTCATTTAATGTTGGATGCCTCTTCAAATAGTTGGCCAGGGCATGTGAAGGTAGGAAATGATGAAAATTAACTAGAAATATGGAACTTTCACACATTTGAAGGTGTATTTCAGCTTTTGAAGAGGCCTTATGGGGGTAGAGACAATGTTTGAGCTGTGTTCCACTTATTTGGAGGTATATCTCACTTCTTGGGTCCCTTGGGATTGGGAATACACTATTTAATACATTTGAACATATTTGGAGGCATGTTTTCACTTTTTAGGACTTTTATACAATGAAGATTGTTTGTCTTTTTTCACAAATTTGGATGCAAGCTCTTTGCATGAAGAGATGCCATGTGGCATTATTAATATGATCAAAGCATTCAATTGAATGCATATCGTAGAATAAAAGACAACAAGTGACAACATTGAGGATTTTAGGGCTTTTTAAATAGAATATTTTCTTGAAGTGGCTAAAAAGAGTTGTGCAATGAGATATATTCTTAATCATTAAAAGTATGGTTGGAAGATAAGGATTTCACTTGTGGGTGCTTCATTAAATATCTTTGGGGAGATTTGGGAGAAGTGGAAGGAGAACATTGTTTCAAGTTGTGGTTTTACCAAATTTTTATCTGTTTCATCAATTATTTGAGTTTTATAAGGATTGTGTTTAGTTTGTGGTTGGAATAATTTTTGTGGGACATATTTGTCCCAAAAGAAGAGATTAAAGTTGAGGTGATTAAACGCTGCCTAATAATTGATGCAAACTTGAATTATTGAAGGATTTTATTAATGTTATTATTATTGTTTAGTGCTTTGTGGCCTTCTGTATTTATTGTTTACACCTTGTTGTTGGTTGTGATTTCATCATTGTGACAATGCATATTGTTTAAGGGCTTTCACTTTATTTTTGCATATTTTAAAAATATGTTTTAGAGTAATATGACATATTTATGATAGTTTAATTATGTTTTCTGTCATATGCAAACCCTCTTGTTCTAAATCTATCCCAAATCCATAGCCGAGTTGGATAGGCACTGGTATTGGCAAATTCCACTATCCATCTTATTCCAACAAAATGTGTCTAGGGTTCTTCTTTGTGCTTGTTACAACAAAATCTCGTGTTTCTAGAGTAAAGTCCAAAAGCTCAAGTGCAAAACATTGTGTCCTCAGGAGCAGGCCACTGTCACCCCACTAACCACTGTCTCGCTTCTCATTGGCTCACCCGCAACTCGGGGGAATTCTCTTGTGTAGATCTTAGTGATTATGGCTTAATCAAACCTAGTTAAGAGCCCCTTAAAACTTTTACCTGTGTAGCCAAAGGATTGAGCAGTTAGGGTTCAAGGTGGAAGATAAGATTGCTAGGTTTCTTTAGGGAAAATTCTAGATTTGGGTTCAAAAGGAAGATCCCAAAACACACACAACTAGGATTTGCATGGAGAGTAAAACCCTAGCAAAACGGTTTAAATGAATTGAAAGGAAAAAGTGGTAATGGAGGATAGAATATTAGTACCTTAGCTTGCCAATATTTTTGGGGCATATGGGGTTAAGGATCAACTCACTTGAAGAATATTGGAGTAGATTTAAGTTCACTAGACTAGAATAAATCCACTCATTGCTCCTAGGCCTTGCAATCTTCAAGGACAAGATAAGGGAAGGAGCCCACTTGATACTTCCTCCAAGACTTGGAAGAAAGATTTGTTTAAGAGGGAAAATGAAAATGAAATACCATGCCTACTTGCTTAATACTAAATTATCATCCATAAACGCAACCAAGAAAAAATAAATCCAATTATTTAGATTGTCATTCATTCATCAAAGCTTTACCAATATTCATCCAAAAAAAGAGTGAAATTTACATCAACAAAGCCTTTCCAAGAGGTTGCTCTACTCATCCATCCACAACCATATTTTTTAACATCTGAGAAATTTGTATTAAAAGTTTGCATGAGACATACAACAACATTACATCATAATTATAAAATTTGGCCTATCAAGCTCAAATGGTATTTGCAAGTTCAGGTTGAGACAAACAATTGACAAAATCTTATCTACAAACCAAAATAACTAACTATAACATTTATAGGAGTAAACTTCTAGAAGGAGCCCAAATGTAAACAAAATTTACATTCCATAAAATGTGGTTAAATATTGGGGTCTTTAGCTACATGAGATAGTGCCCAAATGTGATGAGAATTGTTGACACTTGGCATTAAGGAATGGGGAGGGAGTAAGATAGATGGTTAATCATAGGTTCCCCTCATTTCAACTTTTAAATCCAAAATTGGCTTGTTTATCAACTTCAACATTATTATGTCTAAGGATGTGAAAAACCAAATATTCTTTAAAACTAGACATTAAAATCTGAATCCCTTGGAGAGGAATGTAGAGTCTTCCTTCAATTAGGCTAGAATCAGACTTGAGGTGATAAATTAGAATGTGAGTCACCTACAACAATAATTTGATGAAGATTTAATGAAGAATCTTGAAGAAGACCTTGGCATAAACCATAGGTCTTTGATTGGTTGTTAGCGACAGTTCCAAGACCCCAGAATATGTAATTTTGAATTTTCTTGTAAAGTGAAAATTTGCCCCGCCCCCCTTCCCCTGCGTGCTTGCCACCCCTAGATAACTTTTTGATGCCCCATCAAATAATAAAATTGAATTCTCATTTTGAGATAGCCAGAGAGAAGCTCCTCTAAAAGAAGTTGAAGCTACTAGCTTAGATCTAGCTCTACTCCAGTTTTTTCACTTGATTTCACCTGTAAAAAATGATTCACAAATACCCAAAACCCCAATATATACAAAAATCTTAAAACCCCAATTAGAAATAATTTACAAAATATAGTTTACAAATCTATTTACGAAATTTACAAATATACAAGTGTTTTAAAATAAATTTTGAAAAACAATTTTTTTTGGGATTTTTTCTTTGATAAATGGCTAAAAATACTATTGAAATTAGATGCAAACTACAACGTTAGCAAAGTTAGATTAACCACAACCAATATTTGAAGTCCAAACAAGTTCAGTTCATGCCCATAGTTTGTGACCTTGGAGCCCAAGCACTAGGGAACCAAACACTGTGTATTTTTCTCAAAAAAAACTTGTTAGACATATGGCGAATCATATCACCTAAAATAGACCCAAAATTTATTAATAGAAGGTTCTTATCCCCATCTAATGAAAAACAAACTTTTAAAAATAATTAAGTACACTACAAGGAAGTCCATACCCAACACATACCACAAATCAATGAACAATGAACACCATGAACTGCACCACAAAATCTTTATTATAATTCAAAAAAATGTTCTGAGTGAAACAGTGGTGTTACACCAGCGTTTTGTGGAAATATTTTAGCCAAAAATCATATGTCTTGAGACTCAAATGACTATAATTTAGTGATAAATCCTCCAAGTAGAAAACTAATGGCTAGTTGACTTGATCCTTCCCAAAATAATCTTGGTCGTTGATAAATCCTTGATGATCTTTTAATCTTAGTCGTTGAAAATATTTATTTTGAGGAATTTTCGAATTTCTTATTACATCCCTTTTTTATTAGCTCAAAATTAATTATTTTAAACTATTTTCTTTAAAAAAAATGACTTTGACTTAACCACCAAGGTCCAAGGTCTAATTTTTCTTGTAATTTCCAATATTACTTTGGTGGGGGGACTTCCCACGAATTTTTTCCTCTTGGAGAATTTAATTTCTCTAGAATTTTAATTTTGACTCTAATTATTTAAATTTTTGGCTTAGGATTTTAATTTATTTTTGTTACAAAATTTAATTAATTGACACTTGAGTTGATTAAATATTTTTGGAGTCTAAGTATGAAGGACCATACACTAAAATATTTTTTACATAATTTTTTTACAAAATCAACCCTTTAAGGGGGAATACTCGTTCGACTTAGACCCTCAAATTACATACTCAATTTTGCAACACAATATGATCTAGTAGACCAAGTGATTTGTAATAAAATAATCTAGCCAACTAGCATAAATTATTCCCAAAACACTTTTACATAAGATTCGACTAAAACATTATTGACTCACCTAAGACTTCAACGAAGAATTCCACTCTAGCTTTGGGGTGAGGTTGGAGGGAAAAACTCACCCAACCATCATTGTTTAGAAAAACAATTGAGTCAGTGAGACGAAAAACCTAGAATGAAACTCTCGCCAAGATAATAGGCTTATCTAGGTTATTACATACATACACGGTCTTACTAGCATCATTTACATTATAAACTTGCAAAAAGGGTTTACAATGACTCAATAAACAGTTGACTGATGATCTGATCCTTTGAAAAAAAATTGGTAAATTTGCTTCCTTGGAACCTTGACAAAAATTGTGCAACAAGGATGACGAGGGCGCTGTTGAGTAGCCTCTAAAGGTAATTCTATTTGCAAATTTAAGAATTCATTTCAATGTGTCGGTGGTAGAGGAATTTTGCAGAGGTCAAGAGAAGTGTTTCTAGAGATAGTGGCAAACAGAAGGAGAAGCTAAGATTGAGATCCAGGTTGTACGAATTAGAACCTGTAGAGAGCCTACTCTAATTCAAATTGAGATCCAGGTTGTACCATTTATTCAGGTCATTGAATGATATCAATACATCATCCGCAATAATAGAGATCTTTGCACTTGCCTAGGCATGTTTCATCTCCCCCATTTGCAAGCTGACCATAAAGATTTCTTTCACTTGCAAAGATGTTATTCTTTGCTCTTGCATAGGCATGTCTCATTTCCTCCATTTGCAACCTAATTGTAGACACTTCTTATGTCAAGTCTCTTCCAGATCAATCACATACAACTTTTTAGGTCAACGCGTTGCAAACCA
>APFE031663100.1:30680-42988 GCA_000404065.3 Pinus taeda | reverse complement strand
ACAAGATGTAGCTAGTGCACGACAGAAACCTTCTGAACCAACTAATAATGAAAGCTGACACAGAGGCGAGATATCCACCAATAGGGTCAAATGGAAACCAAGGTACTGCACGAATCCCAATGTGTGATAATGAAGCTGACGTCGAACACAAGGGAAACCACTCAGTCAAAGACTCATGACACTGATCGATGCTGAGCACAAGGTGACCTATCAATAATGAAAATAGGGCTAGGGTGCGGCTCTAGGCCTGTCCTCAAAGCAAAATGTCGTTGTCGATAAGGACAAGACCCGCCAGCAAGAAGTCAATGGAGACCTTCTCAAACTGGCACGAGTAAAGGACCAATATAACTGATGTGATGATAGATAAGACACTGACAATTAGGGATGGCTGACTGAAAAATGAGTCAAGAGACACCACAGAGAGGCCAACTCAGGCTTACTTCCCTTGAACAAAGGCACGACTCAAATAATGACTTTGTGGCAGCATATAATAACTTTGTATAAGCTCGTCACACAGGAGGCATGAACGAACTCTCCATATGATTGGAAGAGATAACCAATCGGAGGAGCACTGACTCGATAACAAGGTTAAGGCATACCTAAATCAAGCTAGATGCCACCCAAATGGAGGAGACACTTTGTTTGAGTGCTTTGTTCAAGGGCGACACGACTCTAGCTGCCAACAATAAATGGAAATATTGTCTCGTACCCGCTCTTTTTGGAATATATATATATTTTTTGTCTTTTTTATTAAGCTTGAAAAAGAATAAAAGAATGTTATAATACAATGGAAAGAAAGAGTGTCAGTGAAGCAGATGATCTAGTTCCTGGGATTGGAACAATCCTATGCTCAATGGGGGGAGGTGAAAACTAATCAAAGACACTCAAAGATATGTTCCTTCCACGGGTTTGAAGGTGTGTCAAGTTACAGAAGCTAAGGGATTGCAAGTTTGATTTTTGCAGAAGACATGGTTAAAAAGTGGTTTAAACACGAGTCCAAGTGAAGCCGGTTCAAGGCCAAAAGGTGCAAATGGTCAAAATGCAATGCATTAGTACAACTCAACACAAAGGAGCCTCTAGGGTATAAGGCCAGAACGAAGCGAAGAAGCAAAGAAGAATGAGTCTTCAACGCATAAGTCATGGTGGGACTACAAAGGACTCCCGAGCCTACTCAATGAAGCAGCATGGGCAACCAATGTCAATGAGGTGCTAACTACGATGCCCATGAAAAGGATGGCTCTACCATCATGTCATGATTTAAAAAATCGGAGAGTGAAGATGGTTTACGAACCATAACATGATGGGATTGACCCTATGACAAGTGTATCGACAAATGGAGGCTAGTATGCAAAATCCAACGGAAAAATGGCTTCCCTAACCTATATGTCAGTGAGAAAATGATACCTGCCATGATGGGTCAACAGTTATGGAATCGACTTGAAATTTTCGAAAAAGCGTCCAAAATGTCCTGAAAAACAATCCATTCTCGACACTCTAAGCTCCCAAGTTAAAAGATACATGAGACGAAACAAAATGAAGTTTTAAAAAAATTTGACATTTTCAAAACTTATAAAATAGTTTTTTGACTCACCATTGTTACCGTTTGAGTTGAGAGCACAAGGAGTGGAGAAAAAGAAGCAAGCTTGCATTTTTTCGAATCTGACCATTCAAATCTTCTCAAAATCATCAGGTAACCCCCAAACTTGGCTTGCATCAATTTGTGATTGTTTTTAAGAATTTTAATTAAGGTTTCACCGTTGAATTTATGTCAAAACATTTTGTTGCGGTGTATACACGGGTTGGTTATATGAAACCTGCGTATACGCAGGCTTTAGACGCGACTGAGTATAAAACAGACCCACATATACGTCGTTTTGATTTCAAAATAAAAACTAACGGCCCAAACTTGTTTTTTTCTCAGGATGACAATCACCTGGAGGGAAAGGGAGCATGTCACTATTGATGATGAGGTTATGAATGATCAACAGGCCTTAGATGCACTGAGGGGATGCGGTTTGTTAAAATTTTTCAAAATGCTAAATATGAAGGCAAATACCCGCTTGCTTGAAATGCTCATTCACTACTGGAGTATCGAGGACAATTCATTCATGATTGATCAGATGCCACTGAGGATAGATATTGAGGATATCTATTTTATCACAAGACTTTCCCGGAGGGGAGAGGTAGTACATTCTACGGGTCGTTCACGAGGTAGCCTTTCTATAGAGGTCTATGTGCATATACACTACCCGGGCCATCTAGAAAAAATTGGAAGCCAGATTCCAATCAAGCACGTAGAAAGTTTGTCATTGAGGATCATCCTGTTCACTATAGCCAGAGTGAATGGATCAGCCTCCTTACACCAGGCTTCACGACTTGCCATGAGATTGGCTGTAGACTGTCTCACCACAGTATTTGATTGGTGTACACCTCTCCTCACCAACTTAAAGAGCCAGCGATCATATATAAAAAGGGCCAGACCAAAAACTTTGGGTATGGGACTATTTTGTGCTCCTTTTTTTTCGAGAAGGTCCCAGGGCTACGCCCTAGAGTACCAGTTCCAATCAGCAGCACGCGAGATCCACGGATGGGCAGGTGGACCGATCTGATGAAACATCTAGGAGGTGAGGACGTACGACAGACAATTTTTGGCGACGATTCCTTCTCCTGGTGGGAGAAGCAAATCATCGCAGTGGATGATTACCCCTACGCCCGCTTGGACTTCCAGGGAGATCCTGATCTGACATTACTACCAGGCACGACATGGGGAGATATAGGTAACAAATATTTTATTGATTTTATGATTTTTTAGATTTTTTAGATTTTTCAAATATGAAAATGAACTTAAATTTTTTTTGATGGGATTCAAATGACCAATGTAATGATCATATTCCAGATATTGGGCCAGTATGACTAGATGGATTCCAACGGCATGGACGTCATGGCCGAGGTGCCGAAGAGGCAGCTGCCGATATAGAGCGGGTCCTATATGCAGTTCAGCGGAACTTGGTGAGATTAATTCACCGAGTACCGATGGTGGCAATAGAGGATCTCCCTGTGGACATGCAACGTCGCGTGGTTGGAATGCCACGGGACTGGGTTCAGACTCTTACGCGTGTGGCTAACGTTGTAGTCACATACTTGGTCGCTCATCTTGAATCGGGTCATAGATAGTTTGGAAATAATTATGGGCATTTTAGTCCCAATTTTTGTATATTATTTTGGACACACTTATGTACATTCCGGATGTTTTATGATATATATATACAGTTTCGACTTTTTGATGTTTGATTTTATCTTGATGAATGAATAATGTGCCAATATAAAGCTTGATTAGCGATAGAATCCGCTAATGAATTATTAGATCGTGGAATGTGCAAATAAGTAATATAAACAAATGATCTTTACAACACCTTCACTCTCAAATATTGGCGATATAAACATGGATCCCTAACCCGATACATGTTATTTAATTGAGACACTATCAACTGTGAATCAAGATAGACTACTAACGAATCAATTCCATAAGAAATAGTTTCGGATAGTAGATTAATAACGGCAATATACACAGCCATATTATTTGATGTAGGACCAATGCATACTCCCCTTGACACCATCAACTAACCAGTTGGATAGTAGATCACCCAAGTTGCGGAAGCGAGGTTACGAGTATGCCGACTAGTACCATTGGCGAATCCAAAATAGACCAAGTCATCCATCAACCCCTGCCAAAGCAGATCAAAAAGTGTCGATATCATGAAAATTCTCGATAAAATATGTACAAAAATGCAAAATATACAAAGAAGCCATTGCTCAACCATAACCTAAGCAAAGTAATTCTTGAGGTAGAGCCCATTAGGGGGCTCCGCCAGCTTGCTCCTAGAAATGTTTATAGGTACAGTGATTGAACCAATCAATATATTACTTTCGGTAGACATCTGTGTTGGAGCCAAAGGAACTGTACAAACATTGCTAGTGGATAGACTGGAGGACCTAGATTCGACTTCATGCAAAGGAGGACAGAAAAATAAATGATGATGTAAATCTTCGAATGGTTGATCTACAACCGTCATTGCTTCGAATATCGCTTCGTTAGATGGAAAAATTGTATCTAAGCAATCCAAAGCAGAAGTGGAATCAAAGGTCCAAGCGGGGGCCACATCACCATCTAACTCCTTTTCTGAAGGAGTAGGAAAGTCATCTGTAGAGTTATCGATAGATTCATATCTAAGCCCTGCTGCAGACGTAGAAGATTCTATTTGACCCACCTTGCCGTCATCTGATGTGGTCACAGATGAAGATAAGGCCCCAAGATCCGAAAAATAATGAGTTTGAACAAACTCTTTCCGTAAAGGCTCCTTGGAGGATGAACTTGTATCGATTCTAGTTGTAGGAGGGGGAAGATCAAATACACCCATCAAGGAAGAGTACATATCGACTCCTAGATTCTCGATAGGTTGACGAGGGTTATCCACCATCGGAATGGTAGAATCTGAAGTTGCCCGAGGATCGCCTGGAGAATAATCCAATTGATTGACCTTAACAATTTTCCCCTCATGAGGAAAGCAAAGGACATGAAATACAGTCGAAATGATGGCATCCATTTCATAAATCCAATTTCGTCCTAAGAGGAGATTGTAATATAGGTTGGCATCAATGATTTCTACTTCGACGTTAACGACTTTTCCTCCAACACATATAGGAAAGGCTAGGATAATCCTGTGTGGCCTATGAGAATGACCATCAAACGTTGTCAAGAAGGTGGGTGAGGGAACAGCCGAAGGCGATCCAATGGCCTTCCAACATGACATAGACATGACACACGTGGAAGCTCCGTCATCTATAATTGTCCGAAAAATATTAGTTTTCCGGTAAGTAGACTTTATTTGGAAAGCCATATGATGAGGAAGTCTCTTTTCGACATTATGCATATCAAAAGTGAGAGCTAAAGAATTATTTGGATCCACTACCCCCATTGTCGAAAGCAAAGCACTTCTTTGAGCTGGACACGACTGGAGTACCTTTAAAGCAGACATCGCACACAGACTCTGAGCCAAATCCTCAACAATGGAGTAATTATGGGCTGCCCTAGCATTAGGGTTGATAGTCGTGCGTTTGGCGGAACCTTTTGGTATCCGAGGTATAGACTTGACAGAGGGTCGCTCGATATGAAGTGGATCCGTAGTTTCGAGAACAGTTTTATCCTTGGATGTTTCAGCTTCACCATAATCATGTGACCGTGTGGCCACATTGACGTGAGAACCCATCATGAAAACATTTGAGGAATGGTCCCCCTCCTGGTTGCTCCCTGCAGAGGTACCAGGGTTTGAATTCGCGCCAACAAGCAACTGCTGCCCTTGGGGGGAAGGGTTAGTTAAGACAACCTAGGAACTAGAAGACCCTTGTTGCACTAACAAGCATTGAGCATCTTGAATTTTTGGGCAGAAATGAGTCAAATGGTCCCCACTGCATAGCTTGCATGGAAACTTAACTTTCTTCTTAGACTCTTTTCCACCCTCACCAGCATTATTGCTGGGCTTATTTGCATTACCTTTCCCATCTTGATTCTTCTTTTTACCTCGTCCCTTCTTCTTCCCATCGGAATTTTGGTTTCCTTTGGGGTTAGAAGCCTGAACGACGTTTACGGAAGAAGGTTGAGAAGGTGGAGTAGTAGACGGTGCAGCTTGATTGGAAAAAGCAGTTTGTATAGACAATTGCTGCAATTGGCTCAGAAGGTTCACCACATTCGCATCAATCGATCCAACAATACCGTCTGCATGGGGACCTGGCTTCGATTTGGCTATATCAACCTTAGCCCCAGGAGCATCAGGCAAGATTTTTTTAAGGATCCCAGACTGAGAATAAACCAATTCTAACTGCTAGGCCTGAAAAATAGCTTGCTCTTCAGAGTAGACTCCGTACAAAGAGACATCCTTGGAAATCTCAGGTTGTAACGATTTCAAGAACCATTCGAGACGATGTTCAGGAGGAATTTTGACTTTAATGAGCCTCTTTCTTCATCTCCATTCCTGAATATGATTGAAGATGTGAGTTGTCGTATCTTGATGGAAATTGGTCAGAAGTTCAGTTCCGGCGTCATAACAGACGAGCAACTGGAAATGGTTTAGGAAAATGTTAGCCAAATCGGCGAAAGATGTAAAGTTGCCCCCTGGAAAGTCTATATACCACTTAGCCGCATTGTCAGTTAAGGTGCGTTGAAAAAGTCTCAACCTAATCAAGTCATCGATGAGGGAGTTTGAAGAGCACCATAAATGGAATGTGGTTACATGGACGCCTGGGTCTTCACCGCCCTTCCCCTCAAACTTTGGAATACCCGATGGGAGTTTGGTTGGGACCGGAGGCCAAGCCAGATTGTATCTAATTGGATCATTTGTCAATTTTGTGAGATCTGGAAAATTCAGCGTTGCCAGAAAAGGAAGTCTGGGAGGACCTTGGGGATTCCACCCAGATAGGGCGGAGTTCCCAAAGTTTTGAAAAGATTGGCCTGGATTTTGAAAGGCACTAGGCTGCCCGAAGTAAATAACAGAACCCGCTGAACCAAAAGGTTACCCTTGTGGTCTAGCAAAACTCGGAGTTTGACCAACTCCAGCCGAAACACCTCTGTAACCGGCGAAGTTTCCCCCTAAAGAATTATTATAAGGAGTGGACAACCATTGGTAAGGGTTCCAAGCATTAGCTAAGGGTGGAAAACTTCGAAATGAACTAACCAAGGAGTACGACATATTCCCTTATTGTTCGAAAAACGGATTCCCAGCCCCCTTACCACTAACTGCAGGTTTATTCCAACCCTGAAAGGGATTGCTGCCTTGATTTGTGAAAGAAAAAGGCATAGATCCTATCGTTGGATTGGAATGTGGTATATGACCACTTCCAAAAGGAAAACCCTGAAAATATGTTGATCCACTCATCATGGATGTGGAAGCAGTTAATGGTACACTTAATGGAACTGAAGGAATACCTAGAGAAGGTATGCCAAAAGGGAAAAATCCAAAACTGGATGCATGCGCTTGGGAACTTCCACTCGTCGATGGAATGGAAGTAGACCCAAACAAGGATGTTCTAGCAGTGGACCCGAATAAAGATGTAGAAGGGATGGAAATGGTTCCTCCCCCTTGTACTAATATAGGAGTCTGCATACTTGTAGCACTCGTGGTGGATGCCATGCTTCCAGCAGTGGTCATCAAAGGGATGTGCATGTGTGGACCTGGACTTGAAGGTCTATGTGTCGGAATCCCAATGTATAACACTATGTCTGGATGATCAGAAGGCAGAGGAGAATTCGAAGCTGTTAACAGCTTTGAGAGTTCTTCTACCTCAATATTATCTTCCGACTAGAAGAGGACTCGAGAAATAACTGGGGTGTTCCTCTCTGGCTCTGTGGTAGTACCAGGCCTATCTTGTAACACTACTGCCCCCAAGTGGAGGATCAATCCTCGATGCGTCGGCTACCACTGGGTGAAACCCACTGGCAATATCGCTCCTACGCCTTCTAGAAGAAGGCTCTGGACTTGCAGGTGATAGCCCACAAAGTCTGCGGGACCGTCTAAGTGATCGGTTAGCCACTTTGAATTTTTTAGTAAGATCTAATTTAAGACTCAAGAAAAAATGAAAGCTAGGCCAACTAAGAGCACAGAGCACACACTAAAAATGTCCCCAAAAGAAATCAGCCAGTCAAACAACTTTCAATTATTTCCACTCCAGGTGATGAGGACCAGACACCAAAATACAAGAAAGCGAAGTAGGGGCCTTCCGAAGATAGTCTGGGATAATGACGGCCCAAGCCTACCAGCGAAGATATCAGAGGAAGTTACACTGACCTCCAAACAACAACCTGTGTAGGTGCAAACCCCTGAGCTTTGCAAGGTTGCCCTCCAGAAGTGCTACTGAGAGTGATACAACGTCGACCTCAGGTGCCACGAGATTCCCCTCCGTAGCCACCTGTGTAGATCCCTAGGATAAGCAACTAAGGTTACCAACTCTTTTCAGAAGCTAGGCGGAACAGTTTTGAGGTAAGATCTGACAAGTAAGAGAGGGGGTATCTCTCTTCCTTATCTTCAAAAACCCTCATGCTTAACTCCCAGATCCAGAGCTTTCTTGGTCTCCCTAACGCTATTGGATTTGCACTCTTTATTCAGACTTCTATGTTTGACAGTTTAAAGTGGCTTTGGAGAGTTTTCTCTCCACTCGTCTAATCCAAGGCCCTAAATATCGTAAAACTTGTTGGTGTGTCTAAATTGACAATATAAAAAATTTCTAGTATATTTTATTTAGCGCTTGTTTTTAAATTGGTTGTTCTTAAGTCAAGGGATGAATGGATGTGAAACTTGTGGTGTTCATCAACGCAAAAAAAATTAATAAAAGCCAAACTATATGCAAATGCACTTGTTTCGTTCTTCGATGAAAAGAAATTTCTACTGGGTTCTAAGGAACTTCTAATAAAGCAAAAAATTTCTCTTTTCTTTTCTTTCAACAAGCTTCACACTCACAAAACTAACAAAATTATTGGATGCCCTAAAAAATGCTCAAACTACCCTAATGCAATGAGTATATGTTGATGAAAAAACTTAAGATTACTCTAAAGAAAAGAATGAAAGCAAATTGTTTATTGCTTCTAATTAGCCACCTTAGATGTTCAGATAGAATATAAGTTCATAATGCTAATTTTCGTCCAAACACTAAAAGCAAATCTTAAGACAAACAAAATGCACTCTCACTCGCAAAAAGAAAGCAAATCAAAACAAGACAAAAAAAAAAAGCAAAAATCAAGCTTTTAAGAAGTTTTCTTTTTCACAAAAGCAAAAACAAAACTTTTCAAAAGCGCTCCAAATACTATTGAAGACTTTAAGACCGAAAAATAGGCAACAAAAACACTTTGCAAGTTATCAACTCAATATGGGTGAAAACTCAACAAAATAGGTGTTTCAAGATGCCCCAAACGACCAAAAAGCAGCAAAAATAGCTTGGTAACAATGATCAAAAGACCAAGAAAGACAACTTTCAAAATCGTCAACCAACAACTTTCAAAAAGCGAGAAAAGCAAATGGCCACAAGATACAGTTTTGACACAAAGCAAGAAGATCACAAAGATAAAGATTGTCACAAAGATTGAAACCAATCTTTCTGCTCTGGAAGGCTAGAACAACCAATATTCTCATAAAGATATCTCGTGTGCTCAAACACAAATGATGATACTTGCAACAAAACCAAACAAGACCAAAACTTTCCACAATAGGAGAGAGTTCGAAACCATAAACTTGTTGCAAAACCAAAGACTGACAACAAAAACTGACTGCTCAGGAAATACTCAAACCAGCAAACAAATCTTCTGAGACAGAAACACTTGAAAAAATCTTGGAAAATTAGGGTATACGCGATTGTGTCAATACACAGTTGCGTTTAGACATGATTCAGCCCAAAGAAACCCGCGTATACACGGGTTCATATGGGGAAACTTGCGTACATATGCTACTGTAACCTGACAAAAATACGTATATGAAAGTTCACAAGAAAAAACAAAAAAGAGGTCTAAAGAATAATGGCAGAAGTGTCCTCAGACACGTAATTTTATTAATCAGAAAAAAACAATTACATATTTTATTTTGCAAGAGTTTACACCCGAACAACAAAACACTCTTGCAATGAGCTATTTATAAGCTCATTGTCCTAACTACCTCTAATTATGGATCACTTATTAAATAACAAGTGTCCATTAAATAACAAGTGTCCATTTACAATAAATGATATTCAAAACAACTAGCTAACTAATCTCCTAAAATAGAACCTAAGATACGATACATTTGGAGAGTCATATCTTGTTACAACAATATACTAATTCTAAATGTCTCCATTAAATAATTAAACATTCTAGATATAATTATTAATTTAATATCTTAAATTAATAATTATTTTTTCTACTTATTAACCTATGATAATTTTTATTTTGGATCTCTAACATCCCCCTTATGATCAAAGATACATTACAACAGATCCAAGTTCATCCCTGACTTGTAAATTTATTCTGCAAGGGGTTTCGTGAAAATTGTCGGGGATCTTGATCTTCGGATGGACAATAAACTGCTTGAGGACATCTTTGCAATGAGAGGATCTGATATGATGATACTTGGTGTCCACATGCTTTGTCTTTGAATGAAAAACTGGGTTCTTGGCAAGTTTGATGGTTGACTGGCTGCCAATGAATAATGATGTAGCTTCTGCCTGAGAAATGCCCAAGCCCTGCAAAATTCTGCGCAACCAAACAATTTCACATGATGCTTCCCATGCTGAAATGTACTTTGCTTCTGCTGAAGAAGTGGCCATTGTAGCTTGTTTCTTACAACTCCAAGATACTACTGCTGACCCCATGTTCATTAAATAAACTGATGTTGATGCTCGATCATCAATACTTCCAGCAAAGTCGGCATCAAAATATCCAACAAGTACAAAGTTTTTAGTCTTTGTGTAAAGAAGACCAAAATATTTTGTTCCTTGGATATATCAAAGAACTATTTTGGCTGCATTCCAGTGGTTGTCTCATGGTTCCTGCATAAAACGTGAAAGAATACTAACTGCATAAGATAGATCAGGGTGAGTATTTGTCAAATAAATCAAGCTTCCAATCAACTGTCTGTAAATCGTACTGTCCACCTTTCCCCCCCTTCAAATTTTGAAAGTTTCAAGTTTTGCTCCATGGGGGTAAGAACGAGCTTGCAATCCTGCATGCCAAATCGTTGAAGAACCTCTGCTGCATACTTAATCTGAGAAATGAAAATATGATGTGGACATTGGAAGACTTCAACTCCAAGATAGTAGTGAAGTAATCCCAAATCTGTCATCTTAAAACCTGCATGTAACTCCTTTTTCACTTGTGCAATATGATCATCATGGTTGCCAGTAATGATCAAATCATCTACATACATAAAAACAATTACCAGATATTTTCCCTGTTGTCGCACATACAAAGTATCATTAGATTCACTTCGTTGAAAACCAACTTTCTCAATGTATTCATCTATCTTTGCATACCAAGCTCGGGGAGCTTGTTTTAATCCATATAAAGCCTTGATCAATTTGCAGACTTTATGTTCTTGCCCTTCAATTTCAAAACCGGGTGGCTGTGTCATATACACTTCTTCCTGTAAATCCCCGTTGAGAAAAGCACTTTTCACATCCATTTGATGAACTTTCCATCCTTTCTGAGCAGCCAATGCAAGTGTTAATGAGATGGTGTTCCACTAGCTGTAGGAGCAAAAGTTTCCTCATAACCAATGCCTTCCTGCTGCGCAAAACCTTTTGCGACAAGTCGTGCTTTATACTTTTCAAGTTCTCCCTTTTGATTATACTTAATTCTATAAACCCATTTGCATCCTATGGGTTTAACATTTTGTGGACAATCAACAAGTTTCCAAGTGTTGTTATCAATTACTGCTTGATATTCTTCAACCATAGTTTGTTGCCATTCTTTATGTTTCACTGCTTCTTTGTATGTGGAAGGTTCAGTGAAATCATTTGCTAACAAGGCAAAATTGCCTTCACTTCTATGTTCCCTTCTGGTGCCTGTTTTATTCTACTCATCAAGCTTTACATCTTTCAAAAGTTGAACTGCCCATTTTGGTAGTTGGTGCTCACTTGTTTGTGATTCTGAAAAGTCTCCATCATTGTAAAGAGGATTAATATAAACTGATGTTCTTCATTCGGGTGAATAGTCTGGAGAATCACTATCAGAAGAACTGTTGCTGCTTGGAGATGCGGATGAACTGCTAGAATACCCAAATGATGTTTTTGAAGTAGATGGACTGGATGACTCATATTTAGAGGAAGGAAAATCAAGTTCATACCAATTTGGTGAAGTTGGTTGACTTTGCATTTTTCCTTTTCATTTACTACCATTAGTTTCTAACTTTTGAAAAAGACTTTCGATTTCTTCAGCACTCTTACTTTTTGTCTCATCAAAGATTACATCCCTGCTCAAAATAAATTTTCCATTGGTCAAAAGACGGTACCTTTTCTTGTCATCAGAATAGCCAATCATTGTGCATTTTAAACTTCTTGAGTCAAGCTTAGTTCGTTTTTCTTTTGGAACTAAGGCATAACATACTGATCCAAAAACTCTAAGATGTTTAACTCGAGTTTTGAAACCAAACCAAGCTTCATAAGGTGTGATTCTGTCTAAAGAAGTAGTTGGAGATCTATTTCTTAAGTAGACAGCTGTATGTATTGCTTCTGCCCAATATGTTGGACTTAACCTCTTGAAAGTTATCATGGATCTCGCCATTCCTAACAAGGTGCGA